>JAVQJG010275157.1:0-15423 GCA_036024015.1 Craterocephalus amniculus
CCCCCCCCCCCCCCCCCCCCCCCCCCCGTCAGGGATGATGCATTGCCAAAACTCACTAAAGGATTCCTTCCGCGCGCTCGCGCCTCGCTGCTATTTTCCCCGCTGAGCTCCATTCATGCGCTCTGCGCGCGGACACATGACTTTAGCTTCGGCCTGTCACTTCAAACCGCATCACGGACAAATTTCCCGGAAAATCTGATTTTCCTCCGCAAACAAAACGCAGGGGGATTTTTTTTTCTGTTTTTTCTTTCTTTTTAACTCTACAAGTTGCCTGCGATCATCTCCACGGAGTCCCACGCGCGCGCGCGGCCTCTCTTCCCAGCATCTGCTTTCAACTTACTCTCCTGCTGGGTTGTGTCGCTCCCGCTGGTCAGCCCCGGGGACTCCAGCATACTCCTCCCGGCCTCGCCCACGCTCTCGTCCGCCTGGCTGCCCACCATTTCCCCGGCCTCCTCCAGGTCCAGCAGGTGGCTGACAGAGAAGTTCTTCTTGGCCTGCAGGTTGTCCAGGTTGGCCGTGATCGGACTCTCCAGGCGGTTTGTTATGGAGCCTTGCCTGTCCATTACATGCGCATAGCTAGAAGTCATGACGCAAGCGGGCAGCGGCGGAAAAAAACGGAGCGGCGAGAAAAAAGGGGGGAGAGAGAGAAGGAGCGCGAGCCAGCTGGGTAGATCCGCGCGTGCAGGGCGACAAACTCCAGAGAGCAGAAGGAGGCGGCGGGCTCTTCCGAGCGGAGCGCGGATCTGCTCTCATCCAGGTCCGCGAGGCTTCGGACAAACTTCACAGCTCAGAATCCATCCAGCGGCGCGCGCGAAGCGGCGGAGTGAACGGCGCCTGTCGGTGCCGCGGGCCCAGAACCGAACCGAACCGAGCCAAGCCGAGCCGAAGCGAAGCGGGTCGCTGCGGAAACAAGCAGAAGTTTTTTCTTCCCACTCTGCCGGAGTCACATCTGCGCGCGGAGCTGCTGCTGATGACGACCAGATGCGCAAAGAGCCGTGTGCGCGCGGAGCCCGGAGAGCGGCAGCCAGGCGCGAGGAGGCAGGACTCTCTCTCTCTCTCTCTCTCTCTCTCTCTCTCTACTATTAGCCCCGTAATTACGTGGCAAACCGTCACGCGGCGCCTGACGTTTCCCAGGCCGCTGCGCGAGCCCCCTCCCGCAGAAACATCATCCGTGGCCTGGTTCGGCCCGGTTCGGCCCGGTTGGGTAAATATCCCACTGAGCTGCTTCAGGGGGAAAATAGAACAAAGGGATTTTATTTTAGGCCACTTCATCCAGGTTTTAACTCCTGCAATCCTGGAAAACCAGAAACAGGTTCTATGATAACTTTAGATCCAGGCTTGAAGGACTTTCCAAAACTTTCCCACACAGCTTCTGGAACGATGAAGTCCAGGTTCTGCAGGACCCGTCCCCACCAGGCCCGTCTCCATGTCACATGACAAACCTCAGCCTCTTCTGGCTTCTTAACAACGACGTTTCCATGGAGACCAACTTCAGCCGACAGTAGATGATCAGCTGAAGGTCCAGATGCATCTCAGGTCCTGGTTCCGGTTCCTGCTCCCTGCTGAGACGCCAAGTTTCCACCATGTTGCTGTAAAATCCTGTTTTCTGATGAAGAGCCTAAGGATCCAGTTTAAACCGGTTCTATGATCCAGTTTAAACCGGTTCTATGATCCAGTGTAAACCGGTTCTTTGATCCAGTTTAAACCGGTTCTATGATCCAGCTTAAACCGGTTCTATGATCCAGTTTAAACCGGTTCTATGATCCAATTTAAACCGGTTCTATGATCCAGTTTAAACCGGTTCTAAAATCAAGTTTAAACGGGGTCTGTGATCCACTTTAAACAGGTTCTATGATCCAGTTTAAACCGGTTCTATGATCCAGTTGAAACCGGTTCTAAAATCCAGCTTAAAGGCGGTCTATGATCCAGTTTAAACTGGTTCTATGATCGTGTTTAAACCGGTTCTAAAATCAAGTTTAAACGGGTCTGTGATCCACTTTAAACCGGTTCTGGAACTGGTCCGGTACCAGAACTGGACTGGAACCGAGGGGAAAGCTGGAGAATTGATGCGGATCAGTTTAAATAGAAGACAGGAGGCGGGATCAGGAGTTTGGGTTAAAAACAGATGAATAAACTTTTTCTGTCAGTTAGAGGCTGAAAACCTAAATAACGACGTTACGGTCGGTGACGTCATCGGGCGGCTCGCTGCTCGGATCCGGCAGCTCTGCAAAAATCCCGCCTGTTAATCAGCTGCTTCAGGTGCGTGATTCTCAGGTACTTCACACGGCCTCGGCCAATCAGAGCAGGAGGAAGGCCGGACCTCCTCCTCCTCATCATCCGTGGACCGGAACGGAGCTTTTCACTCATCATGGGGGGAAACGCTGCAGAACCGGAGCTCAGGGCAATTTTCATCATCTTGGTCAGGTTTTAGATGCACTCACCTGTGCAGGTGCTCAGACAGGTGAGAGGTGAGCCGCGGCGTCACCATGGAAACACTTCATTCTGTGAACGTGCTGCGAAGTTTTCCATCAGAAAACTGATGCCCCCGGGAAGGTGAGGATGAAGGGATGAAGAATGGAGGGAAGGTGGAGGTGATGTTGGAGGGGGGGGTCTGGGGACGGGGATGGGGGGGGGGGGGGTTCTGGGCTCCGAGCTGCCATAGACATCCCGGAGCTTCCAGCCCCCCGATCTGGGAAAAGAACACTTGATGCCATCAAAGAGCAGCAGATTGAATCCAGATGTGCTTCTCTCGTTCTTTCCATGCATTTAATGAAGGCGCGGGGATGGAGGAGACTTTTTCATCATTAGTTCTCCCCCCAGATTCTCTTTTCCTGCCTACAAGTCCGTTCCGCTGCCAGCGAGGGAGAAAAAAAGCGAGGCAGAAAGAAAAAAGCCCCCCCGCTCCTCTCCTTTGTTCGGAGCTGCATGTTTCTCAGGCCGGTGGAAACGTCCCAACATCTGGGAGAAGAGCACCGGCGCTTTTACACGCCTTCATTTCAAAATATCCCGCGTCCAGCCAGTTTCCCTGCAGGCCTGAAAAAATCCACAATAACGCCACAAAATACCCAGAATTAATGGAAGCGGGTCAGTTTCCCAACCCTCCTCTGGGCCTGATGAGGAGCTAAGCTCGCAGCTATCACCTCCTTCCCGCCGTGCATGATGCTTTTATTTATTTATCTTAGTGTTTAACAGTAGAAATGAGCCAATCAGCGGCTCTGCTTGGATTTTTAAAGGAAAAGAAATGTTAAAGAGCAAAAAGTGCACCATTAAGTTATATTTCGATCATTTCAAAACTCCCGCAGACTTTCTTAAAGAAGATTGTAACCCCCGCTGTAAATGTGGCCGTTCCCTCCTGCAGGCCTGGGCCGACCTGCAGATCTACAACTCTGATAAAAATGCAGTCTGGAGCTGCAGCAGCCAGAAGACAGGAACGCTCATACATTCATGCAGAGCTGCAGCGGAGTTCATGTTAGGGGGGCGGGGGGCCGCTCCAAGGTGAGCCTGATTTAAAATGTTAATGAGGAGAACTCAGAGGATCTGTGAGGTCTCACCTGGTCCGGATCAGCTCACCTGGACCCACAAACAGCTGGAATCATGAAGAATTCCAGCTGTTTTAAGCCAGAAGCGTCACATTTGTCTGATTTATTGATCTTTTACTGGACATTTTTAGATTTTCAGGGTCTGTGTTTTAACAGAGGATGCCACTCTGGATGTGAGATGCTGCTTAAAGATCAGAATGAGAAGAAACGCTGAAGCGGGTCCCGGAGGACCGGATCAGATCGTCCCAAAGTCCCATGTGTGAAAAATACAAAACCTGTTTTTATCAAAGAAATGTGGGATTTTTATCATGTATGTCAGAATTAAACCATTAACGAAGAGATATTTCTACATTTAACAGCCTATTTTTTTTAACACATTAATGCATAAATCATGAATTCTCCTGATTTATGGAGACAGACGTTTTCAGGCTCAGATCCAAACTTTATCATCAGTCCTATAAGCTGCTGCAGAGGAAAGAGAAACCTCGAGGCCTTGAATGTTTCTGAAGGGAAAAAAATGCTTTTTCTCTCACCTGATCCGCGGATGTGACGTGCTGAGATGAGCCGGCTGCTGATTGGCTGTTGATGGAGGAGCTTTATGTTTACGTTGCGGTATTTTTACTTCCTGCTCCGCTGCACAGTCAACACGATTTAAAATAAAAACTCTGCTAATATGTTTTCTTTGCTCAGCCTGGGCCCGCGGCGGAGGATGAAGATGATGATGATGATGATGATGATGAAGGTCCAGTGACCCCTGCTGCTGATTGGAGCAGCGCTCTGCCCCCTGTCCGCCTTTATTTCCCTAATTGGGAGTAAACGGCCTCCTTGTTCGGCCTTTACATCCTGTGTAGAGAGGCACGAGCACACTGATTACAGCCTCTCTCTCTCTCTCTCTCTCTCTCTCTCTCTCTCTCTCTCTCTCTCTCGTGCAGGCACGGAGCTGGGTGCAGCCGTAAAGGTGCAGAAATCAGCTGACCTGTGGCAGAACGAGGTCGTGTTTAACATGCAGACAGTAATTAAAGCCTTTATTCTTTACATCGGGCCTCCTCATCCTCATCTGTTCTTCATCTTCATCTTCCAGCGTGTTCGCTGATGGAAAAAACATTTCTGCTCTAAAACCCGCTGCAGGGCACTTTATGAACCTTTAAACTCACTTCCAAGAACCCGTGAGAATAAACAGTAATTATAAACAAGCGATGAATTCAGAAATAAAACAATGAAAACTCAGTGAATTCTAAAACCAGAATAACTGAGACTGAAAATTTAAGATGGATTAAATGTGCAGCCCACCCATAATCAATAAATAAGCAGCATCAAAGCCATAAAATACATAAATTACCGTAAAATCTGAATACCTTTAGTAATGAAACAAACCAGCAACTGGTTAAATAAGACCCCCAGGTCCAAGACGGGGAAGAGTTTGAAGGAAAACATTTTCCACTAGATTTTACCAGTGAGACCAAACAATGTGTTTACAGAGCAGCAGCAACGACTCAACCTAAATAAGGATGCAATAAAAAGTTGGAAAGAGAAAATGTTTATTTTGTGTTTTAAAGGAGAACAGATCATCCTGCAGGGACGTGTGACGTGCATGTTTTTCTTTGTGGAAATAACGTGTTTTATGCAGACATGGAAAAAAAAGAAAAAAATATATATAAATGAATGTGTGTGTTTCTGTTAATCTTCATCTATTTGTGGATGTTTGACCCTTATCCCCAGTGTTTAGTGGCCTGTGTTTTATTTTATTTATTTATATTTATTTTACTTTTCCTTCCTCTGCCTGCTTTATTATCTTTTAATGTAAAATAGATATATGTCAGAGTTTCACATGAAAACTTTCCTGCCTCGTCGACATGTTTTGGACTTTATTTGTGTAGGGGACCAAATATTATCCGTTGGTTTATAATTATTCTTCTTACTTTTTAGATAAAGACAGTTATTATAAATTGGACTAGCGTGGATTTTATTTTGGATTAGTTTTAATTATTTCAGAATTGGACAGATTCTTTAAATACAGTTTTAAGTCTGTAAATATTGGAATTCTTCATTTTAAACTCTGCTGTGAAAATGTTAAAAAGAAAAAAACTTTACTGCCTTGTTGGTTTAATCTTCATTCTGGGTCACGCGCAGGTTGTATCAGCTGTTTCTCTGTGAACTGAAGGGAAATAAAGACGAGGTGAGCTGTGTTTGGCCTTCATCGTCATCATCATCATCAGATAAAAGGTGAGATGTGCGCAGCCGCTGTTTGCGGCTCTCCGTTTTACGACTGTTGTTTCTATTGTGGCGCTAAGTGGAAATGGTCTGCGGTGTTCCGACATGAAACAGCAAAGCTGCTCCTGATTAAAAACAACACACGCAGTTTACAGAGCAGCGGCCGCGCGCGCTCACTCTCATTATCACAAATCCCCAAAAAGAAGAGAGAAACCGCTCAGAGAACCAGAGACTCTTCATCGGAGGAAGACTCTGGCTTCCAGCTCAGTTTCCAGATCCTTTTTAGAATCAAAATAATAAATAAAAAGTTAATCATGTCAGACGTTTATTTAACCCTTGCACGCGCGTGTCATACCGTGCAGGCTGTTGGTCTCCTCTGCGTGGGGATAGTAATACTTCCATGATGCATCAGTGAAAAACAGGAAAGAAAATAAGGCGTTTTCTTTTCTTTCTTTTTTTCTTTAAAGAATATTTATATAAAAAACATATAGAAAAACAATTTTATGAAAAATATAGGCCTATGTCAATATAAAAAGTAAATTAATTAAGAAATAAATATGTAGAAGTGACTACGTAAAAAGTTTAACGCTGTAGCTCATGCGTGAAAAGGTTGATTTGATTTTTTTTTGTTTAGTAGAAATAATTTTTTTTCTAATTTAAGTAATAATATGTTCGGTTCAGAAAACTTTCAGCTCACATAAAATAGTCGTTCAAACGTAAAACGTAGCTAGACATTTTTCTTTAAATAGAAAATAAAAGGAAACCGATGCAGGTTTCCTCTCAAATAATCCCTTAAATAAATAAAGATTCGGTTAGAAGCAGCGTTCAGGTTTGTTTGATTAAACCCATAAAAAGCGTCCTGTGAATCTGATTGATGGTGAGTTCAGAGTCCGGCTGCAGTCCGGGGGAGCTGAGGTTCGGTTCGTGGACCTGGGTCCGGGTGGCACACCTGGGTTCGGCTGGTCCAGCTGGTTCAGATTTGGAGGAAAAGTGGACTTTCTTCCGGCTGTGGGACTTCTCGGGTTTCAGGGTCCCTCTCTGCCTGCCTGGGGACGCAGCGCCACATAAATCACACTTTACTTTATAAACCCTCCGCAGCTCTCTTAAGTCCGGCCCAACACGCGCGCGCGCAAACACACTCTGATTGGAAACGTATTTACAGAGTGGAAGTGGTTCATCAGACTGAGGTCCCTGAACGCATCTCAGCCTTTATCTCACGAGGAATTCCCTGAATTATTAAAGGCTATTTATCATGATCGAATTTAGTAACATCACTGTCATTTTAATAATTATTATAAATAATGGGAGATTAGGAGAAAATTGATCCCATTTATGAAGTTTTTTTTTTTTATGCATTTCATGGATCATTACGGACTGATGATGTTCATGTCAGGTACAGAGGGAAGCTTGAGGTAACAACAGGATTCATGGGGGAGGACCCGTCCCTCCATCAGACCCATTTCCTGATCTTGGGTCATGTGACATCCTCAGCCTTTTCTGCCTTCTTGACATCCATGTTTCCATGGAGACCATTCCTGATGAGGCCCGGAACAACAGCATGAACATAGCTGAAGGTCCAGATGCATCTCAGGTCCTGGTTCAGGTCTTCAGTCCTGCTGCTGTAAAATCCTTTTTTCTGTCTGATCTTTGCTGCTTTAAACATGAAAGTAAATGATGGAGAGCCTATAGATCCAGTTTAAAGCGGTTAAATAGATCCAGCTAGATAGTTATGTGTGGACACAACTCTGGTTCATCCCTGAAGGTCAGAGTTTTATCCTGAAGGATTCGGTGGTTTTTGTCCCGGCTGATTACTGGAGATAAAATATTTGACATTTACATCAAACAGCTCGGCACCAACACGTGACCCCATGTTAACGTGTTAAAATAAAGCCAGCTTTCCTCCTATAAGCTTAAAGTTGGATGGATTTTATAGCAAACCTGTTCAGGTCTCATCAGGTAGATGTTTTCTCACCTCATCGCTTCCAGAGTTTTGTTTTTTTTACCGGATCTTCCTGCTTAGCTGAGACGTCTCTGGTTGTATTCACTCAGGCTGGTGTCTGGAAATTAACTAGCGTAGATTAATGTCCCTAAATCAGCCGTTTTTCACATTTTTCAAACATGAGGAGCTAAAAACTAATTTGACATATTAGACCAACAGAAACACCGTAACTGTGAAGATGCAGGCAGAAACTCAGCTGCTGCAGGGGGAAGCGGAGCTGGTGGTGAGTGTGAGGTGAAACATGCAGCGGCACATCAAACAGTGACCTTGGAGGCGGATGAGGACGGTGGTCGCCCTGCTAATCAAAAAGCTGCTTTACAGGCTCTGCTTCAGACGGACAGATGTGCCAGAGCCGTAAAAAAGCTTCAGAGAGAAGTTTCAGCTCACACACTAAAGACAAAGACACTTCAGCTTTACAGTTTATTCCAGTAAAATATCACCGCTTTAAATATTTAACCAGTTTAAATAAGGTAGAAAAGTAATAAATCAGACGCGCTTATGTTGTGTTTTTACATCAGATTAGTGTCGCATGTTATTTCTGACATGAAGTCTCTGCTGCAGGAACATTAGCACATATCGCCTTACAGCCGCGGAGGCTCGCTGCTCCTCAGCAGTTAGCTCTGAGAAACACGAACCCAGCGCCGGAGGAGACAGAAAAGCAAAGGAAAAGGGAAGGAAAAGCAAAGGAAAAGAAAAAGGTAAAGCAAAGGTAAAGCAAAGTAAAAGCAAAGTAAAAGCAAAGTAAAAGCAAAGGTAAAGCAAAGGTAAAGCAAAGGTAAAGCAAAGGAAAAGGGAAGGAAAAGGGAAGGAAAAGGGAAGGAAAAGAAAAAGGTAAAGCAAAGTAAAAGCAAAGTAAAAGCAAAGGTAAAGCAAAGGTAAAGCAAAGGTAAAGCAAAGGAAAAGGGAAGGAAAAGGGAAGGAAAAGGGAAGGAAAAGCAAAGGAAAAGGGAAGGAAAAGCAAAGGAAAAGCAAAGGAAAAGGGAAGGAAAAGCAAAGGAAAAGGGAAGGAAAAGCAAAGGAAAAGGGAAGGAAAAGGGAAGGAAAAGCAAAGGAAAAGGGAAGAAACCAGAAAAGTCGTTCATTCCCGCCACAAAGAAGCCGTCGCTGCTGGAGCCGAAGCTTGGCTGGAGAGGAGATGGTGATGGAAAGCCACGTGTTTGGAAGGAGATGCGATTGGGAAGAGCCTGAAGCGACCAAAGCTTATGTGCACGAGCAGGTGCACGAGCAGGTGCACTGATCCACATTTTCACACCTGGAAGTTTGGGTTAAGGCTTGTTTATAAAAATAAGGCTGATCAAATAACGCTGATTTCTCCCCTCAGATCCCCGTGAGCTTCTGGCCGCAAGCTGCCATACTGATGCCACGGCTAGAGGTGCTCATGCACCATTTTGGTCAAAGGACCGCACACACCGCATGTACGTGCACATCTTCCCCTTTAGTTCCAGTAACAGTAAAATCCTTCTTCCTCGTTTCCAAAGTGCATTTCCAGCGGGTCTGATGGACGGATCCTCACCGGAACCTGGACCTGATCATCACTGAAGCATCATCTGGACGCAGACCGGGCAGGAAGCTCCTCTCAGACGGTTCAGACCGGCATAAAATATTTACTTTAATCTCCTCCGAACTGGACCAGAGTCGGTCCAGAAGATTTGGAATGATTTTAATGAGTCTTTGCAACTATTTCCTGTTTTCCTGAACATCTAAGCACCAGAACCGGACCGGGACTGCATGAGAACCGGACCGGGACCGGGTGTGATGTGGACTCTGAGCAGACCGGGAAACTCAAACCCACAGGCTGATGATGAAGGCTTTCCTCCTCTTCCTCGTCCGTCGCTGAACTTCAGGAACTTTCCGGACCTTCTAAGGCGGAAGAGGAAGATGATGCTGGGAGAGATGAAGGTTCTGCATCTTCGCCTTCATCACGGTTCTCCACAGTTTCACAGAGAGCACCACCCCCCCTCTCCTCCCCCCTCCCCCCCACAGCTTCTTCTTCTGTTGCTTTGCAGTCTGTGGTGGGTGGGTGCTCCCCCGCCTCCCCCTCCTCGCCCCCCTCCCCCCCGGCCTGCAGCTGCAGCTGCTGCATCAGCTCCTCCAGCTTGCGGGCCTTGCGCAGCTCGTTCTGCTGGATGATGGTGCACAGATGCTCCGTCAGCTGCTCCTTCAGCTCCGTCTTCCTGTGGAGGTCCAGCTTTGCCGCCACGTACTCTGCCTCCGCCTTCTCGTAGCGCTTCCTGCCGGGACACAGAAGCATGAGCGTTTGCGCAGTATTTGCTGCTATGAAACCAAGAAACGCCGCAGCAATGAGCGGAAGCACGGCGAGTCTTGGCCGCTTGTTCTCGCCCGTTTAACCGCTAATATTTAACCGCTAACTTTTAACCGCTAACTTTTAACCGCTAACGTATAACCGCCGACGTTTAACCGCCGACGTGTAACCGCTAACGTTTAACCGCTAACGTTTACCCGCTAACTTTGAACCGCTAACGTTTAACCGCTAACTTTTAACCGCTAACTTTTAACCGCTAACTTTTAACCGCTAACATTTACTCACTAACATTTAACCGCTAACGTTTAACCGCTAACTTTTAACCGCTAACTTTTAACCGCTAACTTTTAACCGCTAACTTTTAACCGCTAACTTTTAACCGCTAATGTTTAACCACTGACGTTTAACCGCTAACTTTTAAACGCTAATGTTTAACCGCTAATGTTTAAACGCTAATGTTTAACCGCTAATGTTTAACGGCTAACTTTTAACCGCTAATGTATAACCGCTAATGTTTAACCGCTAACTTTCAACTGCTAACATTTAACTGCTAACATTTAACTGCTAACGTTTGACCGCTAACGTTTGACCGCTAACGGTTAACCGCTAATGTTTAACCTCTAACGAGAGCAGGATGACTCGGCCAACGAGGGTTAAATCCATCCACCATCCTTTCATCCATCCATCTATCTCTCTATCCATTCATCTGCTATTTGATTAGTAATTAATCGTTTATTGTAACTCCCAGTACCTGACTGGTCCCAGTACCTGACTGGTCCCAGTACCTGACTGGTCCCAGTACCTGACTGGTCCAAGTACCTGACTGGTCCCAGTACCTGACTGGTCCCAGTACCTGACTGGTCCCAGTACCTGACTGGTCCCAGTACCTGACTGGTCCCAGTACCTGACTGGTCCCAGTACCTGGCAGCGGTGTACTCCCAGCTGGACTCCTCTATCCTCCCTCTCAGGATGCCGATCTCGTTGGACACCATGTCATCGAGCGCCTGCAGCTCCTTCTGGATCCTCTTCAGTTTCACGGCCTCCGCTTGGGTCTGCTTGGATCTGTGGAGGACAGCGGACCGTTTACTGGGAACACTGGTCTGGTCACCGTGGGGATTCCTCCCGCCGCCGACTTGCCGAACTCACTTCTCAGCGATAGTCTTTGCCAGCAGAGCTTTCCTGCGTTTGTTCCTCTCTTCGATGAGTTTTTGTTCCTGCTGCAGCTGCTCCAGACGCGTCTTCTCTCGCCTGTCGGGTCACAGGAAAACACGAATAATTCAGTATGTGCACAGCGGGAGTGCACGCTGCCGGCCACCAGGCATGAACGCGTCTCAGAGTGTAACGTCTCACAGCTCCGGCCGACGTTCATGAATTATTTCTGCTCCTTTAAAGTTTAATCTTGTCATTCAGCGAGATAAAGATCTGAAGCAAAGATGTGTTTCTGAAACTGCAGCAACCTAACGACCAAATCCAGCTGAAAAAGATCCGATCAAGGTACAAAAAGCTCAGAATTAAGATAATGATGGAAAATCAGTGTGAGAGGAAGTTCGGTGGAAAGACTAGCTAACTAGTGGACTCAGAATGTGGTTTACACTGCAGTGAAAAAAACGAAACCGCTTATCTACGCGCATACATGTACTGTACTCACAAGTCTGGGATATTTGTCTTTTTTCATGTCAGAATGAACTCTAACTTTATTTTTTTACTTAATTTCTTTATAAGGGGTGGGGAAATTGAACGGAAACTTTTTTCGATTTTTTATTTCACAATTATAAAATGGATTTTTCATATCTTTTCAAATAAACGCAAAAAATTTTTAAATTATTATTTTATTTCATTTTTATTATTTTCATTGATCTTTGCAATTTAAATCGAATCAGCGCCAATAAATTAACATAAAGGAACTGAATCGGGAGGGAAGTGTAACGTTCCAGTTCTAGTCTTTATGAATGCACACATACAGCTGCTAAATGTTTAGGTGCTCATTATAAAACATGCCATTCTCAACATGAATAACCACAAAAAAAAAATCCCAAAAGGAATCTGACACAGGAATCGCTATAAATGTTCCACTAAACGTTGTGGTTCAATGACATCTTGTATCTAAATAGTCCATTTATCCCTCTGCTGATATTCAGACATCATCAGGACTCCACCTCAGTCAGCTTTTCTTTCAACAGGCTGTATGAAACAGAGGAAGAAATGCATTGTTTTATGTAAATGTCCTACATTCATGATAGAATATATGAGCCCTTTTTTAAAATTTCACCTGAAAGCTGATTATCCTGAACTCAGAATAAAGCATTTAAATGTCTGGCTCGGATCCAGCTTGGATGAGGTGATAAATATTTTTTTGTGTGTATGTGTTTTGTTGTGCTGTTGTTTCTTTTTACGTGTGTGTGTTGCATATGGACCACGCTATGGGTGTGTCTGGAATAAAGATTCATTCATAAATGCTGGGAGAATCGCATCTTTCTGCTGGATATCATGAATAGATACTAACATTTCCACCTCCTGCTTCTCCAGCTCTTTGACCACCGGGGTCTCCTCCTCCTCCTCCGCAGCCGCCCGCTGGTTTTCCCGCAGTTTCCCCGCAGGAAGCGGCTCCGGGTCCTCCTGTCTGGCAGCGGGAGCCGCTGGCCGGGCGGCCGGCTGATGCTCTTCCTTGGGCGGCGGCTTGGTGAGCTGCTGCTCCGGTGGAAGAGCGGGGAAGCCGCCCTCCTCGCTCCTCTGCGCGGCCACCTGCAGGGCTCGCTCCCGCTGCAGCTGCTGCCGGCTCCGGCTGGACGCAGGCGGCTTCCGACCGCGCGCGGGCACGGCCGGGTCTGAAAGCAAACGCGCGCATTGTTACCGGAGAGGGGAGCGTAAAAAGAGAAGCGCTGGGGTTAAAGGTCCGGTTCCGGTTCTGGTTCTGCCGGGTTAACGTTACCTTTCTGCTGCATCCTCCGCAGCTCGTCGTCAGAAAAACCCGCCCAGCCGCTCATTCTGCACATCCACACCGGGTATAAAACCTCACAAATACCGCAGAAAGTATTCTTTGTGGTACTTTTATCTCCCCGGTAAAAAGTTTACACCGCGAGGTGTACGAGATGCCGCCATGTTTGTTTATCTATGCCACGTCAAGGACCCCAACCAGACCGGCTAAGATGAAGTCACACGTCTCGCCTGAACAAAAAGAACAATAATTTGTGATCTAAAAATATATTTTTAAATTATACAAACTGAAATTCCCTGAAAATATATCTTATAATTTTTTTGTCACTTTTTATAAAGGTTTTTTAAATTCATGTGAATATTTAGGGAATAACAGAGAAGGCATATTTATTGGCCGTGCTACGATTTCCATACACTTTTGTGTATAGAAAAATAATTTTAAAAAACGTAAAGTTTACCTACATATCAATTTGTGTGTATCATGTATTTTCCCTCTGTGTCTCTTGTGTTTTGCTTTTTGTACACCTTTCCTTTTTACTGCAAACCAGATCTACCCCTGTAAAGGATTTCTTTCATAGATGGCAGATCAAATAAATCCTGAAATAAATAAAGTTGATATAAATATAAGGTGTTGTTCATTGAGTGTTTTTGCTTTAAAAATGATAGTTTAATTAATCCATGTGTTATTTATTTCTCTCATGCCATATTTATCAATTTCTTTATTGTACATGATCTATATTTATAATTCCCAAGTATGGCATCCCTGTGAAATATTAATAGCTTAGCTACTAAACTCTCACTTCATCTTATATTCATGAGACGGATATTTGTTTTGATATTTATGTTTTTTCATTGTTGCAATTACATAATATCTGTAGTGTAAATGTACATTTAGTTATTTGTTAGAAACAGAGCTACGTCAACATAAAAATGTCTAAATGAGATTTAGAATTAGTGTGAAAATGTTTGTTCAGTATTTAAAATATTGTATGTGAAACAAATGTATTTATCTCATAAAGCTTCATTCATTTTATTCCTAAAGAATTTAGGGAGTTTCGGGGCCCATAATTCAGATTGCATGTCACATAAACTGATCATTACTTCTATTACATATTCTACATTATTGCAACAAGTTTCATCCCTTCAGTCGATGAAAAGGGGAAAAAACTCTGATCAGGATGTTAACACAATTTCCCATGACTCCCTTAGATCTATGAAGGGGTCAGAGGTTAATTAAAGAATCATTTCCTCTTAAAGTTGCATGAAATTAAATGCGTTGTTGCAAAGTGGAAGAAAAAAGTCTTGTTGTCTGAATGCATTTTATTTAATATCCTCAACATCTATTAACAGTCACAATTAGCTGGAAATCAGCCAGTTTTTCATTAATCATGTTTTATTTTCAAACGAATAAATATATTTCATACATGCAGGTTTAACAGGAAATTTGTGAAAGATTACTGTTTTATGAAAAGGACAACTAATCTAAAATATTCATTCATTTTCTAACTTTACATTCTGTCTGTTTAAAAGCTGCTGGTTTAAATTGGTATTATCCTGCTGTGAAGAAGAATTTTCAAATGGAGATCTGATGGATGAAAGATGGATCAAGGTTAAGAAGAAAAATAAACAAACAAACCAATAAATAAACAAATAAACAAAAAAGTTAATAATTAATCAGTTAGACAAACAACCAAATAAATAAATAAATACAGTCATATGAATTAATCCAAGTGTCCACAGGTATTCTGGCATGTATGTAAAAAGTTGTTGTTCTTTAAAAAAGGAGATATGCAACAAAAAAAGACAAGAGGCAGAAGAGACTGATGAAGGTGAGAGAAGGTTTCCTTGACAACCACTCAGAAGACTTTTTAACATATAGACACATGAACCTTTAACATGGCTGAACAAATTTTAATGGAACGATGCTCATTCCAACGAGAAATAGCAATGATGTCAAAGCGCCATAATGGATAAAGCACCAACCAAAACACGCACAGACTGACGGGTTTCACACCAACTATGTTGTTTTTCAGGTGAATCTGTTCGTAAAGACTCACTCTGACGCGGCGCCGAGCCGATTTTGTTTGGTCTGTGGGGATTACCATGACGACCTCACGGGGACGTGTGTGTGGCGCCGCTGGTTTGAACAGAGGATGAAGACACAACATCATCAGAGAAAGCGAGACAGAGGCCAAGTGAAGATCAGAATTTAGGATGTTAGACAGAGAAAATACAGGATGAACATCCCATAATAACAACATGTGATCCAAACTATCACCAGCAGCTGGGAGCAGATTTACGAGCCAGAACCACAACCAGATTCTTATCATGATGGAACGGGAGATTCTCATCATCATGATGGTGGAACGGGAGATTCTCATCATGGTGGAACGGGAGATTCTCATCATGATGGAACGGGAGATTCTCATCATGATGGAACGGGAGATTCTCATCATGGTGGAACGGGAGATTCTCAT
>JAVQJG010275195.1:0-11164 GCA_036024015.1 Craterocephalus amniculus
AGATAGATAGATAGATAGATAGATAGATGAACACACAAAACAGAAATGTATGAATTCAGTCAAATTGTTCTTTTTTCATGCACAGTGTAAGAAAATCTTCTCTAATGAATTAAAAATCAATTAGCCTCTATGTGATTAGCGTCAGCTCGCCAGAAAGGGAAGCACTTAATTAGGGCTAATGCATTTAAATTGATACATGCATTTGCACATCCACGACACTGATAGGCTTAATTGATTGATAAGGAGTGCAGGTTTCTCTGTTAAATAAAAAAACCCTTCTTCTATTTTACACTATTCCAAACGTTGCCTTTATAGGTTGTTCTATCTGTATTTTTGTCGTCATCCTGAGAAGAAAATGCACATTAAAGTTACAGTCTGGTCATTTTGAGAGTGGGAAACTTCTGACGTCAGAGTCACCGCCGTTTAAAACAACCTGCCTCTGCTGCTGACGTCTTTAATACTACTTTTTTATAAGGTAAAAATATGTACCTGACAACAAAGTGATTATTCCGGGCAAAGAAACTGGTGTCACTTTCATTAATTTATTATTTTTCTTATATACTTTAAGAGGAAAAAGGGGAGAGATATAGATTTTTTCTTTATTTTTCTTTTTTTTAAATTGGTCTAGTGTTTTCCAGGTTGAAAAGCGTTTGAGAGGGAGGCATTTTACAAAAATTAAACATGCTCCTCTGCTTCGCCCTATAAGCATCCAAGGAGTCTGTGCTTACCAATCAATTGGTACAGTCAAACAGAGCCGCAGCCGAGTGGAGACCTTCAGTCTCGCTTTATTTCTGGATATTGGGGGACCTCTCTACCATGTCCTATCCACAATTTGGATATCCTTATTCGTCTGCTCCACAAGTAAGTTCTCCTTAATACATTTGTTTACGGGACGTTTTGGTTTCTTTCTTTCTTTTTTTTCTTTCTTTTCTCCTATCGATTTCAGCCTGATCGTTTACGCACTTTAGTTTAGATTCGGGGAGACTTCTTACGACTATCGGGAAGGTATTGCGTTGCAGGAATAATACCTGTATCTCTGCAGCGAGACAGGAGGGGGGAAAGGTAAAATGAGGGTAACTAGAAACCACCGAGACCCCCGACCTCTCGTTCAGTGATTTCTGTAAGATAATAGATGCTCTGTAATGTCAGCCATATGTTTATCTGCTCTGGAAAACACATGCCAACTTGTTCGGCACACGCTGTGTGTGTTTTGCGCCTTAACCCAGCAGCTGTTTTGTTTTTGGCTTTGCGCCACAAAAAAAAAAAAAATCATTTGGGCATTACTTTGGGTATAACGGAACAGTGTACGGTTGGGAAAGCGTGCTGTTTCTTTGGAGGCACGTGTTTATTTCTCAACCAGGGCTTGTTTTTGACACGTTGTGCCCACGTAACAGCTCTCGTTTTGAATTTAATTCACATGACCATAATCAGAATGATTAAAAGACTTCATGGATGATTTTTTTTCTTGACAGTTCTTTTTATTTTTAATATATATTTTATTTGTTAATTAGCCCCATTTTTAATTTGTGATTAGGACATGTGGTTAGGCTGAAAGTTGATTTCCTCTCATGTTTTTCAATCTAAAAGTTGAAACTAAGTTTGGGTGAAGTTAGTACATGGGGTTCATTATATTTTTACTTCAGGTGGGCATAAAAGAAATGTGTGCATTTAATCTTGGTTTCCTCCCAGTTCCTGATGACAACCAACTCTTTGACCACTTGCTGCGAGTCCACGGGCAGAACCATAGCCGACTCCGGGGTAGCGGCATCTGGACAGACACCAGTCTACTGTCCGGTGTATGAGAGCCGGCTTCTGGCCACAGCAAGACATGAACTGAGCTCAGCCGCCGCGCTGGGCGTGTACGGAAGCCCCTACACCGGCGGTCAAGGCTATGGGAATTACGTTACATACGGTACGGACGCGTCGGCTTTCTACTCCTTGGTAAGTCCTTCATCTGATTCTTCTTGGCATTGATTAATGGATCCGCAGGGTGCCGACACTAAAAGCAGACGATCAGCTCCTCTTTTTGTGCCTTGCGTCTCAAAATGTCTCACATTTACGAATTTTCTAATGTCAGCCTTTAATCCAAGTTGCTTTTCAGCAAAGTGTTTTATTATCATTATTATTGTTGTTTATTAATTTTCGAATATCCTAACACTTTTAGCAGATAGAAGCAGAAACAACTAGTATTTGCTGTCATTAAGAAAATAATTTATTATAAAAAAATATGTTGAATGTGAAGAATTCAAAAGTCAGAACTTAATTCTGTGTTTTCCTTTTAAAAGGCTTAAACACAAATGTGTGCAATGCAAGAATACATGTCTTAAAATGTTCCCGCATTATTACTTTTTTTGTTGAATTAACAGTTTACATTGCTCAACTGTGCTTTGGAAACTATTTAGAACACTTTTGTGTTGAAGATTAAATACATTTATTTAGAGGGGGGAAAGAAAAAAAGGAAAAACACTTTTTGTTACACATCCTCCTGAATTTTGCACTACATTTAGCAAAACCATAGTATTTTCTGTGATAGAAAAATTGTATAAATCATTTTTATTCTTTAAAAAGTATTGTTCTTTTCTTTCTTTATAAACTTTGTCATTTAAGCCAGATTAAAAGATAATGTATATAGATAGGCCTAAGTAAATTTAAGAAACTCTACAATTAATCATTTTAAATGTGGAGTGTTTCATCAAGCAAAAGATTTACCCTAGGTTGTTTTGGTACAATAATCCATCAACCTCACCCATAGTATTCCTAAAATACAACCAGCATCTAAATATTCCACCTGTATTATTGTTGGTGACACACATGATAAGCCAAAATTGTTTTAGGATTAGTATCACCCTTTTAAATGCTTGTCTTCATGTATGATTGCAGGGGACATTTGATGCTAAAGACGCTGCAGCTTCTGCGCATGCGGGAATAACTCAGGCAACTGCCTATTACCCTTATGATCCTACCTTGGGACAATATCAGTATGACAGGTATGTCCTTTACATGAAAACTTTCATTGTGTTAAGTATCATGATAATCACGCCTCGTGAACAACTTGATTTTAAACAATGTGATACTAATTACAAAGTCAGAAAGCACATCTTTTTATTTATACAAGGGCTGATATTGAGCCACGTCCATGTAGCCCACGATCAGAAAGGTCTGAAAACTTGTGATAGGGTTATATACGTTATAGCACAGGGTGAGTTTTTGAGCATCAAATCAATCATTTCTGAGAGGCCAAAGCTATTCTCATCAAGCCTCGCAACACTGCAGGGTGATCATCTTCATCTCACAACACGTTCCTCTGATCGGGAGATTGCTTCAGAAGACCCATGCCCCTTTCATCAAAACAGGAGGCTTCTCCTCTGCTGTGAAGAGCATGCCTGCCATATTAAAAGGTCTTGCCAATAATCAGATAACATGCAAATTAAGTTTGTGAGAAGGTTGAAATAAAAAGGTGTCAATGATGCCTCACTTTTCATTCACTTTTAATAGAAGCATCAGCTTTAAAGAGGCCAGAACAGCTGCTCATGATGGAAAACATTTACTTTTTGTGCAACATGCATGCATTGCGCTACATGCCAAGTTGACTAAGCTTTGCAGTGAAATCACTGTTCATTCAAACATGAACATGTGGAATAGCTTCTTCTGTGAATCATTTCAACAGTAATATAAAACACAGCAAAGTTTAATCAGTTAGTAAATCAGACAAGAGTCCAAACCCACATTGTCGCATATGCATGGACCAGAAGGCCTACAGAATCACCACAGAACCGTATTTTACTTGAGAGCTCTACATTACACTCAATAAAGCAACTCTTCAGTCTATTTTAACTGTGAGAGAACAACCCAGGGTAAGAAAAGGGGAGCACTGCTCCCCTTCTGATTCCCTTAGCAGTGTTTGACCTGCACTAAGCTATACAGAGCAAAAAGGGCCTCATAAAAGACTCCCCTGAGAGGACTTTTACAGCTCACTGCTGACTGAAAATCAACACCATGCATTTTAAATGTAAGTTATGGTTTGTTTCTGTGGGACAGGCATAAGGAAAGTAAAGGACCCTGCGCTGCTGTAGGAACAGTTTAAGAGGATTAATGTTGAAGGGTGTAGGAAAATAAGCTTGTGTGATATGTTACCCTACAAATTATCACTGATGAATCTAATAGAATAAGTGTAACATTTTCAAATGACAAAAATAGCATATCTGTTTGAACACACACAAAGAAATGTAGCTTGTTGGAGTTTTGAAAAAGGTGTGAGAAAGTCAGTTTTGCTGTCCAGCTTATCAGTTTTAAAGTGTTATAAAGTTTAAATGATTCAATGCAAAGTTGTATTCGCACATTTGCAAATGTTTTTACATCGTGTAAAAAAATGCATCGTGTATCTTGTGCCAGCCAGAGCAACTGCTTTCCTTTTATGTTGACCTCGCTTCAGTGCACTTTTCAAATTGTCTCTCAAATGACAAAAGCCTATTCCATAATCATTCAAAACATAATGTCTTTAAGCAGCATTGTACAAACAAATATGTTGTTACTACTCTAAGTCTTATAAAACATGTTACGCATCAGTTGATGAAAATTCCAGAAACAGATGGCTCCGTCACGGTGCTTAGAAAACAAACTTCCGGGGCAATGCATTAGAAATTGTTATGCAACAAGCACAGGTTCCCATATTTACTCTCTTATTACCATTTTGCCCGTGTTAATCTCATTAACAGATACAGCTCCATGGATGGGGGAACAAGGCGAAAGAACGCCACCCGGGAGACAACGAGCACCCTGAAGGCCTGGCTACAAGAGCACAGGAAGAACCCGTACCCAACAAAAGGAGAGAAGATCATGCTGGCCATCATCACCAAAATGACCCTGACGCAGGTCTCCACTTGGTTTGCCAATGCCAGGAGGAGGCTCAAAAAGGAGAACAAGATGACATGGCCGCCTAGAAACAAGGGCTCAGAGGAGAAAAGATATGATGATGATGAAGATGGGTCTCAGGAAGAGCAGATTAAAAGCGAGAATAATGATGATGGTTAGTGTCAAAACTCAATACTGCTGAGCAGAAAAAATAGAAAAGATGAAAATGGTTTGGTCAAAAAGTTATCAAAGTATTGTTCTTGAATATATGGCTATAATCTGTCATAATGATAAACATGGTAACAATTACATAGGCAGCCAAAAGATAAATGGTAATTGACACTTTCCTGTGTGAGTTTTGCAATTTATTTTAACACTCCTTTGCCTTACCCTGTGATGCTTAAACTAGTATCCAATGCTCGGTCTTTAATAAGAAAGTGTTATCACTGATAGGATTCTCAAAATAAACAAAATAAATACTTTGGTATTTTAATGTACTTTATTAGCTCTATCTACAACAAAGAAATTAATGTGACACTGTTTTGAATGTCTGATAAAAAAGAAAGAAAGAGAAAGAGAGAAATAAGGTGAGAGAAAGAAAGAAAGAAAAAGAAAGAAAAAGAAAGAAAGAAAACTTATTTAGATTAAAGCTCAACCAGTGTGTGAATTCATAATCTTTTAAAGCAAGCAGCAAGCAGCTGGCATTTATTGATTACTGAGAGCAATGCTTGTGACTTTCGGCCTGAAAGAAATTGAAGAGGCAGGTGTTGCTACCTGTTTCTTGACTTGTTCTGCTTGCAAAGTGCCAAATGGTGTCATTGTTTCATTATCCAAGCAGAACAAAGATCACATGCAGGTTACAAAAAGCTGGTTTGCTAAACTGATCAACCAATCAGTTGAAAAATGTAATGCTTTAATCAAATCATATCTTAATTGATTAAGTTAATTGGTCATTTTTCCTCCCATTTTCCAGTGTGAATCAATTTTTGAACTATTTTATTTTCTGTCAGATTTATATTACCACTAATTCCTTTTGACACATCTTGTAAAGACATTTTTTCTGCACACATTTTTCTTTCAGTGATCAGTACTCTTTGCAATAAATAAGAATCTTCAATTCCGTTACAAGACATGGCAAGCCTTTCCATTACTGCTTTAGTAAATCATCTCAGGACCAGCTAGACCCTGAGGAGACCAATTTAGCTGCCGATGAGCATAATTGAATATGCCCTCTAAATTAGATTTGTACGGAAGGAGAAATGACTTGCACTTCTTATAATTCTAATTATGTTTCATGAGACCAACCACCACAATATCAATGTACTCTCTGTGCCACTCAGTGTTTCAGTGTTATACTTCAGTATGCTGTAGATTATACAGAAAAACATATTTTTTAGTGGATCATTTGCTAGATAACCACATTTTACATAATGTAAGGAAAAAAATTTGTGAATAAAAGTAGAACACTTGTCAACACTGCTTAAAAGTTGAAAACACCAACCAAATCCTGCCTCATTAGAAAGCCCACTACAGTATATTTTGTCAGATTTTCTGCACTCCAATAACTTCCAGAATTAATTTGGGTGAAAAGAGTCTGCTTATATTTCCTGTGAAATTGACTTATTCTATTAGTTTAAACATACATAATATGTACTGTATATTGTATATTTTGTTTTTGATTTAGTGTCTCTGTGATAAAATGGCACAGACATGTGATTCATGTGTTGCCGAAATGTTTAGCTGAAACAGAAAAATGTTCTCAGTCTTTCATAAATGGGATAAGACAAGAGTTTGATACATAAACCATATCTGGCCATCACTGTGCATAAGCGGTGGACATTCTGTTTATTTATATTCAGGCACTTACCGAAGGACTTACTCAGAACATTGAAAAGTTTTTCAAACAACAATCACGAAGTGGTATTGTGGTTTTGGCAAAGTAACAATAAAGATGGAGAGAGTTGCTGCACTAAGGTTTTGATTTTGCTAAAACAGTACAACAAATGACAATACTTATCCATGAGAGAAAGTAAGTGCAATAATTTTGGCAATATTGCAACAATGGTCACCGCATGATTGTCACTCCTCTACACATTATTTTTGGTTTGGGTTTGTATAAACAAATATTTTCTCATAAATGTTGTCATACAATGCTAATAACAGTAAAGGTTTATGCAGAAAAAAAGTATTTTCCTTTTATAAAAGATAGCTTAATCTTGATTAGATAAATGGATAGATTTGGGCATTAAAAAACTTTGTTATAACAACATTCTTCTGTCCAGAAGGTACTGTAAATGGCCATAGAACTTGATGCACTTGCTTATCTGTGATGACAAATAAATTCCATATCCAGGACAAAGGATAACAGGACAAAGGAGAAGTAATCTGACTATCACACTGTGTCATCAAATCATACATTTTTTGACTTTGAACAAGTTGTTTTTACCTCTAATCCCAACAAGATGAATTATATTTCAACAAATCCAACCAGTAAGTTAGTAATATGTTCTGTAAGTGTTGTCATGTTATTAACTGAATGTAACCCACAGTCAACAATAAGTCATAAGTTGATCTTGAAAACACGTTGCTTGGTTGAAAACTAACTATACCATCCAAATTCTGTTTTGGTTCTATGTGAGGATTTTGTGGCTTGTTCGATGAAAGACATGAGAAATGCATCTTCTCTGATGTAGAAAGGCTCCCGTGGAGTGTATTTCCCTCCTGCTCCTTAGTTTTTCAAATCTTATGGTTTGGAGTCATATAGTGTAAAGAAACACAACGGTCATTTGGATCGTGGGCCCATTTAACAGATGCCTGCACAAAAATATAAGTATATTGTCAGCAGTGCCCCAGCATGTTGTCAAATCATTGCAAATGGCTGGCTGCTTCTTAGTGGGAATGATAAAAAGTCAGCATTTGGAGGAGCAGGACAAAACCACAACACTACCATTTCCTTGAATATAAATGTTGGAGTCCATTTTTACTTACTGAGCTCAGTTTTGTATCTTTGAAATGTAATTTTGTGTTTCCTTGCTGTTTTCTTCTTGTTTCATTTGCTGTTTTTTACTGTTCTTTGCAATATAAAATGATTGGTACTTTGCTAGGGTCACACATTTAACACTGGGTGTTATTAAGTACTTGGGTTGAGGGTTGAGTAAGGGTAAGGTTTGGTAAAGATGGCTCATATTACAAACATTGTTAGACATGGAGAGCCTACGGGACAATGGTAAAACCTCTGCTAAGGTGGGGGTCATGTATTCAGCACCATTTGTTTATCTGGCTGTTTGTTAGCAACATAATTCCAAAAGTTTCAACGGATTTTGATCAAATTTCAGGGATCTCAGAAATGGAAAAGGGACAAGGGATTAGATTTTGGGTTGATCCAGACCACTGCCTGGATCCAGGAATGTTTAAAATTGCTTCTTTCCTTCTTAACAGAGGAAGTACAGTATGCTGTTGTAACTTAGTGCTTTAGCAGTTAATTACAAGTGCAGAAGAAGAGATCTGCTGTAATCAGACACAGCATCAAGCATGTTAATGCTATTGGTTTTTTTGTTTGTTTGTGTGGCAGAACAAAGGAGGGCCTATTCTTTTGGCTGACTGGTCAGTGCCCATGGCTTTCACAGGGAAGGTTGTGGGATTGATCCCTACCTGGGCCCTCCTTCGTCCTTGCCACATGTGTTTTACGTGTGCATTGTTGATATGATGTGCAACTGATATTATCTATTTGTGATTTATTAAACTTCTCAGTACTGTTTATTATTTAAAATTCAGACAAGCTTTAATTGTGTCAAAACCCTGCATCAAAGGACACATGGAGGCTTATCATATCCATGTTGCAGCCCAGAATTGGACGATCATTTTAGCCATTGCCCTGCTCGAAGTTTGTTTGATTTAATTCATTTTGTGTCGGTTTGCTTATAGATTTTAGTTTGTTTTTGTTTGCAACACATTTAGACCTGTGGCATCAGAGACGGTTTGATTATTATTACGCTGGATGTACAAAGGCCATGTGGTAGCTGTCTGAATCTGCATCCCTTCTACCTGGCCACATCTTCCAGGCTCAGAGGAGCAGTGAGAGGTTTGGAGGACTGCACCACTCTGCTAAGGGTAAACACTTTTAACTTCTTTTTAACATTTGCTTTTCATAAACTGTGTCTTTTATCATAATCTGGCATGTTGACTAAGAGCTGCTCCTCGCTGGAACTGTCTACTCTCACAAATGGGACCTACCACCACTTCAGGTTACATTATACCACTTTAACTTTTTGACAGAAAGAATGTGAAAGGTCCTGCAGCATCCCCTCAGCATGCATGAACAACCTACCCCAGCATGTGTGTGATATTTCCCTGTATCTTCCATGTCATTGTACATAGGCTGTATCATGCCCATAATCATTTCCTTGGAGAAAATGGAAAAACTGCATTGTTTGTTTTTCAAATGCTGGTCAAAATTTTTCTATTTCATTCCCTGACTGCCCAAAGTTAAATAAAAGAGCCTTTGATCAAAATCAGGGGCCTTTAACTACTTTATATACCCTTAAATTATTTCTTTTGTGCATGTATTTAGAGATTCATATTGCATTATTGCATTTTCCACAGTTTGATAAACAGGGTAGTGTTTAACACAGTTGAGGCTATAAAAGCATTTTCGCACAAGCAGACAGACCGAAATCTCGGCAGACCAAAAATAGTAAAGATGGCTAAGACCTGAGACAGTCAATAAACACAGCCGTGGCAGCGTGTAATGAGATTAGATTCGTATGCGTTCTGATCCTCAAGAGAGAAGAGAACACAAAATATATCAAAAGCTAGACTTCAGCTGAAACATGGCGTCTAAATGTATCTTTAATGCTGTGGTTCTTTGAATATTCATATCCTTATAAGGTGAAAATTTACAAATGAATCATAACCAAATGATAAGTGTATGATTATTCACCTTATTTAAAAAAAAAAGAAAGGCATGCTTACAGTGTTTGTGTTTCTCTCGTAAAAGATATGAGCACATCCCTGGCCAAGACACCAACCATCTGTTAACTGTGTACTCTGCAACGTACAACACTTTCTGCAGTGATGCCGGTGGCAGGAATAGCAATGTACTGCTTTGGCAAGAACATCAAGTCTCTTGGAACATCTTCGCTCCCTTTGAAACAAATTATGGGTAATTTTAGTTAATAATGACAGCTTTTTTTTTTTAGATAAGTATTCTATACAAGGAAACAGATTTAAAAGGTATAGTGAGCCAACCTAATTTAATGGCAATCCATTCCAAACCTCTTAGACATTTTAATCACAACTACAAAACACAAACTGAGGGATGGCAAAAATCTGAAAAATTCACCCACTAAGGGTCAATCTTTTTTATACTTTGGAGCTATTAAAACAGCTAAACAGCTGTAGCGATGAGTACTGGATATTTAATAAATAACAGAAGAGTCATACTTCAGAAGCTTTATCATCTTTGAAGCTATTGAGCAGGGACCATGCACTCCCATTACGTGAACACCCTGATGTTCCTAAAAAAAAAAAAAAAGAAGGGGAAAAAAGTGTTTGATTAGTGCCAGCAACACCAGCGACTTATTTTAGGCAGATTTTAACAAGTGCCGAGACAAGAGCAGCTGAGACTCAGCATCACGGTGGAGTCAGATGTGCCAACAGGTGGCGAATTAGAGGAAAAGGCCAGACAGACTTTCTTAGCAAAGCATTGGGTCACCACATGCTGCCAAAGCAGCATTAGTACAACTTTCAAAGTCTCTGAAACTCTTCCAAAGGGATGAAACTCCACTCTTCCACCACTATAATTTATATTTTAACAATAATAGTGCAGGTAGCTGTCTGTTTATGATGTTTGGTGCAGTCTTTACGATTCTCTGTTGGGCCTTTTTGTCTGCTGTAGAGCTGTCGTACCGCACCGATCCTATATGTGATGACACTCTGTGGAGCAGCAGTAGAACAATGTGACAAGTTTACTTTTCTGAGTCATCTAAAGAAGCACAGTGTGCCTTTAGGACTGAGATAGTGGTGTTTGTTGTCCATGAGAGCTCTTCAGAGATGTGTATGTCGGGGAATTTGAAGCTGGACTCCCTTTTCACCTTTTCCCTATTAATGGCCAATGAACATCCCACTTCTTTCTGAAATTGGTATTGAATGCTCTGGTCTTTTGATGTTGGGAGTTGTTTTCCACCAGTTCGCAAGTCTCATCACCTCAGTATGCAGACTTCTCCCCTTTTTGTTATCAGTACCACCGGGGTTGTTCCATCTGCATGAAACACTGAAACGGCCATTTCAGAAATGTTAAATGTTTTATTGACTG
>JAVQJG010275213.1:0-45009 GCA_036024015.1 Craterocephalus amniculus
AGATGTATGTTGCCCTTCACTGCTGACAGCACCTAAAGCACTTACATTGGATCCATTACTCATCCATGCTTGGTAATAGTTAGCTTTGTGTAACTACAGCTGCCTTTGGGCACACTGACAGAAATTGTTATTAAAACTCCCCTTCCTCAGTATCTCCTTCTCTCTCTGGGTTGCCTGACAACATATGATTTAGCCACCTGACAAAATAACATGTTGAAGCTCTCTAAGGAGAGAAGTTGTTTGATTCTTCACTGTAAACATCACTGCTATTAATGACTAGTTGCATCAGCTGAAGTAATGATTCATTTCCAACTCAAACTTTTATTTTTACTCTCTCTGAAATAACTTGATATGCTTTAATTTCTTTGCTCCGGACATTCTGTCTGAAGACATCATTAGCAATGCTCCCTGGGACTAGCTGGCACCACTAGTTATTTCAACAGAGTGACAGTGAGGATAGCTAATAACTTTAGCAAAAAAATAAAAGAGCAGAGCCAATCATATCGGTTGAAAAGGGAATTAATGCAGTAATATCTTGTGACAGTACAGATAGGTATTCTTTTAGTAAATGGTGCTGTGTGGATGTAATTTTTCTTTCTTTGGTAATGGATGGAAAAAAATACACCTGTATTTTTATATAGTACATTCTCAACTTATTCTCATGCTATGAGAGTTCACCTGCCTTTAACAAATACCCAAGAGCCCGTTTTTCTTCTTTTTTTGGAGGGGAAATAATGTCTTCTTCTATAAATGCCTGATTACTGGAGCAATCTGCTGATGGTTGTCCTTCCATTTTCGACTGAGGAAGACTGCACTGGGCTCAGGTACAGCTTTAAATCCCGCAGAAATGTTATTTTATTCTTTATCCTCAGGTCTGAATCTTGACAGAATTCTGTCTCAGAGGTCTTCAGACAATTCTCTCAAAGTCATGGCTTGGTTTTCACCCTGACATACACCATTAACAATGAGACCTTATGTAGACAGATGTGAACCTTCTTAATTATGTTCAGTGAATTCCATTAAGCAGAGCTGAACTCCAATCAACTTCTGTAAGCTTTTCAAGGACCACTGATTAAAATAGGATGCACAAGTCATTAAAAATTCTTAAATAATTAATCCATGTTATATTTAATTTAAATTTATTTGTGTTTGCAAGGGAGTTATGACAGAAAAATTATATTAATCCTAATACGTGTCTAAAGCAAAAACAAAATGTAGAAGACTTAAAGGGGTGTGAAAACTGAATGCATTGCTGAGAAAAGTAAATGAATGTAAAATTCAGAGCATCCGTAGCAGTTAATGTTATTAAAGTATTTTGCTTCAATAGGTCAACATACTGTATTTTCAATGAAGGCCTGTTTTCAGACTCATACTCATATTTTCAGAAAAAATGATAAAAAATGTTTGCAAAACACATTAGCTCGCAAACATTTGCTCACAAAAATGTTAACCTTTCTGTCCCTGCAAAGAGAAAAAGAAAGAAAGAGAACAGAAAAGCAGGTAAAAGTTTAGTTTCACTTGAGTTTTACACATGCAAACATTGATTTGAAATGCATGTATACCACCACAAAATGGTAAACAGTGTATCATTTTGAAAAGTTGAGCTAAACTAAAAACAAGTGAAACATAAAAACATGCTCTCAAATTTATTGATCAATCTCACCAGAGTGAAGAAAAACAGTATAACAGAGAGGTTAGATCATTTTAAAATCAGTGAGAATTCGTGCACCGGTACAAATACCTTCCTACAACAAAGCCAATATATCAGACCACTTTGCTGCATCATATAATAAACAGAAAAGTTACAACATCCAGTTGGAATGGACATTAGAAATAATTTTGTGTGAATTATCTAATAAAGTGATTTAAAAAAAATGAAATTGAATACTTTATTTCTTTGATCTAAATAGAAGACTTCATGATGCTCTCATACACTCATGTGCTACTTTGAATAAACAATCCGGCTGTAGCTCAGCAGGGAGAACTCATCTTCCAAACGGGAAGCTGTTGGATTTATTTGACTACATGGCAAAGTGTCCAAGACACTGAACCCCAAGTTGCCTCGCAATGTGTCTATCCTAAACACTTATATAGATATATCTAAGTGTATGCTGAATGTATGATTGTGTGTTTGTGTGTATGTGTGTGAATGGGTGAGTGTGACATGTAGTGTAAAAGCACTCTGAGTGGTCAACATATGATTTTTTTTTTTACCTTGGTTTGTTGTGAACTGTATAATCACATTATACTACTTCTGACCTCTGATTTACAGAGTGTCCCTAGCCTGGTCTCGTCATCACTTCTTTCTCCTATATAATTCCACACACACACATTTTAACACTCAGTGAGACAAGTTTAATTTGACTGAAATCCAATAAACAAACTTGCCTGGGGTTGAACTGCTAAACAAAGATGAGACAACGCAGGGATCATTGTGCTTGTTATGCCTTTGGCATTCATTCTTGTTGGGTCATTAAAATTTCTTATTGAAGTTCTATTTGCCGACAGCAGTGTTGATTTTCTTTTGATGACTCTTTTCTCCTTTGCGTTTAACTGTCTTGGACAAATTAAAGGCCAAACTGAGGCTATATTAAGTAGGCCAGCAGAGTTTATTGGATGAACTCGGACTTGGATTGAACATTTTCAGAGTTTATTCATTTCTCTGCTTTCTAGTACTGAGAGGTTCTCCATGATGAGGAGCGGTCGAACCTTGGCAGCCACCTGATTCCAAGACTAACTCTGGGTTTAGCTTGAAATATTACTGAAGGAGGGAAAAATGGATTGAAATAACTTGAGTGTGTGCAATGCCAGCTTTTAGCAGCTCTGAAATAATCTGTTTCCATCCTTGTATTCCATAGATTTTCAAATTCACCCTGAACTGAGAGGGCCTTTCAAAAGCCTGCTGTTTATCGGATGTTGTAGAAAACTGGCAATCATGATGAAGCCTTTTTAGCATGTTGTGCTAGGTGGGGTTTATGTAAGAAAAAACTTTTTGCCCACCATTATTTTATAATTTGCTTTGTATGGGCTCAAATTGACTAATCAGGCCAAAATTGTCAGCAATCTGTTGCCATACGAAAGGAATGACAGCTGCTCTTACAAATAGCTGCTGTTGCATTGTAATAAATCTTGAAGATGTCACATGAAATAATCTGCATGGTACTTGGAGTGACAATGCGCTAGAGACATAGTAATTTATTACTGACCACCCATCATTAGGCAATGATTATTATTGTCAAAACAAGACTGATGGCAGCAAAGTTTCTCATGTGTTTGCCGGTTTATACGTGTGTGTATGTGCACATCTATCTGTGCAATATCCTGCAGGCAAAACATTAAACTCACAATAGCCTGAAATGACTTTTCAATGGTAGCATGTTTTTACAAACTGGTCGCAACTTGTTATTAATTATAATCTGATGCTTTTTGTGAGCTCTTAATCAGAAACAAGCATACAATCCCTTTTTGAAAAAAGTTGAGGCGTTAAATTAAAACAGCGCAATGATTTGCACGTCATTTAAGCCCATAATTAATTGGAAATTCTGAGATATGTGTTGAAACTGAGGAATGGTATTTATCCATCTTTTCATGGTTACATAGTAATTTTTTACTTTAGTGATAGAAGCTTGAGTCAAGGAAAATGAGGGTCAAAGAAAAGAAATAACGGGGAAACCGTTTTCATCTCACTGAGTTCATTATCACCAGGTCAGTATAATTGGAAACAAAAAGAGTGTGCTGGATGGATGTTTAAACACCAACATTGAAAATTATTTTAAGGCAGTGAAAGCTTAGTCTGCTAAAAGTTTAGTAATGCAATAGCATGTGCCTCAGTGCATTTTATCTGTCTGTAACACAAGAAAGAGGAGACTGAAATCATTACAAGGCTCTGTATTCTTTTGGAGCTGAATAACAAACAAACAGGACTTTGTAATTGAAAAATTTGCATGGATGCAGGGATACTTGTGAAACTTATTGTAAACTAATACAATTCATATTTGCATAACATTGTTAAACTGCATTTTTACAAATGCATTGCATAATTTGACATGCTGCCACCTTTTCTGGACCTGAACTCATTTAAGATGGACAGATGATGTAGAATGCTGTCCTCTGGTTTAATGTAAATATGGGAGGGCCCACACAGATAGCTGGTAATGCAGAGTTAAACTTTATGCATGGTGATATGAGATCACAGTCACCTAAGTTTTGGGTAAACTCCACATCTGTAAGGGCACGAATGATGTTGAGTGCCGTATGTAGGTTTTGGAGTAACTCATACCATCGAAACTTTGATTTTTGATCACATAAGTCCTTACTGAAGTGAAATTATAAGACAGCACATTACTATCTAGATCAATCTGATAGGTGGTAGCACTGACTGTGCTGTCAAGGGGCAGGAGATGCAGCACAGTTACAAAAATGAAGCTGCCCCTAACATCTTTAAAATTCACATGGTGGACACATTTTCAAGTAAATGAATATGTGTAAATTTGTAGAAATTTGCAGAAGCTTTTAAAACAAATTTGTTTTTATTATAGGCTGTATCACATTTCAGTATTGCGAATCAAGAGCTAGAAAAAAAAAAAAGAACAACTCTTGAAAAGATGAAGTAACTAACTAGGCAAGCAGAGGGCACACTGTTTAAACCCTGCTGCTCTCCTGAATTCTCACTAACATACCTCACAAAGATCCCAAGGGAGAACCTTCTGCTCTCACTGATAAAATGAGAAGTGCACACATCTGAACACGTATTCATGGCGATTTACAACTCAGGGATAAAATTGTGGAACTGAACTGATTTCTGATACCTCTGTAGATAATAATCAACTCAAGGAGGTCATAAAATAAATTTTATGTGGAGAATGTGTTAATTTATGTCAATCATCTGCTGACGTTTGCTCTGTTCACCGTAAATTAACTCTAGGAATCATATTAACATTCAAGAGGAAAGAACTCTGAAACAGGAAGTAATTATATGACCTATAAAATGTTTTTAAAACGTCTTTGAACTTCATTTTTTGCTCTGAACATCATATTTAATAACTGACAAAAAATGTTAACATACCATCAATTTTAAATGTTGTAATTGCTGCTTCTATGATTTGTCTGAAGTATAGAAAAATGGTTTCACATATGAACAGTCAGGAGATGTAGTTACACAATGCAGCATTTGAGAATGTAAATTTGTGTGTTCATGCTACCAAACTTCTGGAATATTTGTACAACTGGTTTCATATGCAAAGTCGAACATACATTTTTCCCAAATACTACAGATAGAATTTGAATCACTAAAATCAAGTATTGTGACATGCATGATTTTTAATTTAGTCCTATTGAGTAAATATCTGTTACATGTTTTCTTTTACAAATAAATGACACAGAAGATCTTTTGATATTGCTTCAGACAGTAATTATTTTATTCAGTACCAAATAATTTTCAATGATGAAAAAGCTGCTACAGATGACTTATTATTAAATAAATGTTCACATATTTGAGCTCATATAAAAGGTTCCAAAAGCTGGAATATATAAAATAAATACAAAAGAGTAGATCCTCAGTCGATTGTGCTGGTCTGTGATTCATTTCTTTCAAAAAGGGTAACAGTGAGTAAAATAAGAAGAAGAAAATGACTTTCTTGTGGAGAGATAAAGAAGAGCATAATAAATTAATACTGTTGCAGGAATCCTCAGAACTTGCAGCAGAAACCGCAGCCCTTGTAGCCTTTGCAGCAGTTGCAGCAGATGCTGCACATAGAGAGGTGGCTCTGCCGCTTCTGCCTGATGTGATTCGGCATCTGTGGGAAAGACAGAAACATGAACAAGGTGCAATCTCCAGCACTTCATCCACCCCGTGTGCTCTCTGAGGAACACACACACCTACTTAAATTTTAATTTGCCCATGGTAATTGGCTTAATTCATTCAGTCAATTGAACATACCATCCACGATTCCATTGACATCTCTTGATGTGCCGCAACTGGAGTGTCATTGCTCCCTGCCTCCTCCAGCTCCTGGACCTGTTAATGAATTATGCACATTTAGCCGCCACATCTTTTCGTCCTGACAAAACATTTAGAGCTAATAAGGAAATAAGGTGAGTTTGTGTCATATTCTTACCTCAGTTAATGGGATGGCAGAGCTCTCCAGAATGCAAATAAAGGCAAGCACGAGTGTCACTGCAACTGCAATGCTGTATGCCTTCATTTTTGTTGGGTTGGGTTATTAAGTCCTTTGAAGATTAAAACTGATAAGTCTTCTTTCTCATGGGTGTCCGGCCACCGAAGAGCACCACAATACCCTCAATTTATTCTTCAGCTCTGGTGATGGATGGTGATTGTCTGGGTAAGAGGATTTCTTCAGATCTGACCCTTGTCAGCTCTTTTACGAGTCCTTCTGCTGTCTGATGGTTGAGCATGCAGGTCTCATAGGTATTTATACACACATGGGCCCGGTGTTGCCTCATCACAGCTGGAGGCCCGGCCCTTTCCTGGCAGCAGTTACCTAACTCCACTGGGGAAGTTTTGACATCCTCATTCCTTGCCATTATAATTTAGCTCTGCAACACTTCTGGGAATTATACTCATATATTTTCTTATTGTGGGTCCCTGCTGTCTGGCTTTTAAATTTACAGCAGCTTCTTTCTACTTAAAGAACAAAGCATCCCATACATGAACTACCACTCATTTATCCAATAAGTTACACAATTTGAATTATGTAAAAAGGACCTTTCCTAGAGCAAGCCTGATGAGCGGCAGATTCCCCTACAAAGGCCGACCTTGCACAGGTCACTCTCGCGCACGGCTGAGTGAGCTACACTTGTTTCAAGCCGGGAAATCCTTCATGACTAAGGAGTAGACACTTTTGAATATCCATTGCACAGTCTAAAGGGTTTAATTACAACCTCTCAGATGAAATAATTAGCCCTCATTTTCAACACATCCACTTTTTGCATAATATACAGGAACCTGCGGTGGGACTAAATTAATCCCTTTGTCAGCAGTGGACTGGTAACCAGAAGTCAAGGTATTTCTATCTGCATTAAAGAGGAATAAATGAATGCAATAAGGTTTATTATGTCTGAACTGCTAAGAACTGCATTATTCACGTTTTACTCTGCACATGTTGAATGTAGAATTCTTCAAATATAAAGACCCTAAAATATATAAAACAGGAATTAATTTCATGAAAACATTTCTATTTCTATATATACACACCGTGTAGAGTTGTTAGTATTTTAAACACATTGAAATAATACTAGTTTGTCAAAAGGCTGACAATAATAATATATCAAGCTGATAACAGCTTCAAGTAAAAATTGTAACTCAGAATTCATTAGAATTACCTTTTCTATTATCACAGAGGCAGCGATAAACACCTCTGGATTAATTAACCTGTCAGTGTAAGAAATCTCCTTCACAGCAACATGAGGCTGTGAATAAATATAAAATCAATACCAGTGGAAATGAAATAACAGACGGAAAAATAAGGGTACAAAACTGATAAATAGAGGGTTGCTCATGCTGATAAAATCAGAGGACATTTGAATTCTCATTATACCTTCAAAGCGTTTCCAAATTGCCTGTGCTGACTCAATTAGAGAACAACATGTTGCAGGACCCCTGCGTCAGTCTGTCTCGTTCACTGATAACCCTGCTGGCTTGCTTTGGGTGACCGCATCAACAGTGTCAACAAATACAATCATGAATGGCTCCACTTGTGTTGGAACCCGTCCATAATATTCTACGATTCAGGGAGACTCATCGTGTTATATTTCAACATTATTTTTTTTTGTTTGCTTAGTTTGTTTGTTCAGTTTGCTTGCTTCAGCAGACAACAGAAAGGGGCTCTGATCCACAGTTTGAACAAGCACATGATGTCCAACCATGATTCACAAAGGATGACTAAGCTCATGAGATCTAAATATGACACTTGTTAACTGTACAGACACCAAAGTTCTAGATCCAAATCGTCCTGACAGTGAGCGCAGATTACAGAGGTAAGAAAAATGTATTCCTAGGACTGGGTTTTCCAAACTTGAGTGTTTTTGTCCCGTGTGTCTCGCTTTCAGCCTCTGAGGCTATCGTTGGGAATCTTCTAGCCAAACAAAACCAGGCACCAGCAAGGCGGACAAACTCACCTCAGCAGGCGCCACTTTACCTTTTCACTCCTGGTCAAGGGCATTGCCCCCATATGTCCCCGTTTCATCACTGCCCTCTGTTCATATCCCTATCCATTTCCAACCCTCCCCTGTCTCGCTACCTGCTTTATATGGAGCTGCAACTCTGTCCACATAATATGTGTCTGTCACAGCGGTTTCCCAAATTATTTACGTCTTCCCTCAGAAATGGGCCACGGACAAACTGCTGTTGGTGCATCAACCACGTGAATCTGTAAACAGTCACAAAACGTTTCATGATGCAGACCATTAATCACGTGCTTCTGCTGCTGGACAACTGCAATGTTAGTTTCAGACTGAGGGGGCAGTAAAGAGGTCAGGGTAGTGATTTTGCTGATGTCTGCTGGGATTTCCCCAGTCTGAATGAGTAAAGTGTGGATTTGTTGGAATTTCCTAAATATTTCTGAGCAGAGCAGGGTCAGGCCAGGGTCATGCACAGATCTGCTAAGTATCCTTCAGAATATAGCATTTTCAAAAACATGTTTAGTTCAACTAAAAGTTGAAGTAGAAGATAAAAGCTAGAAAATAAACCTGAGGGCTCAGAGGTTAAGACACTGGCCACCATCAATGCAATACACAATGCTTTTTGCCAAAGATTGGAACTGCTTTTCTTTACTTTTCTTTATCCTTTGGTTTCCTGTCATGTCACCTTTTTCAAGTTGAAAGTCAATAAATGAAATATGTTGTCAGAGTAATGCTCACAGACATGTCTCCCAAGTACAAACAAATCATGGAAAAGAGGAACTAGAAAACTAACAAGAATGAAAAAAAGATGTAATATCTTTAAAACAAACGGATACAGGAAGCTGATATTTGTTTTGACACTGGCTGGCTTTTTTGTGTATCACGTAACAAGTTTGCTGTAGAATTTTAATTAATCAGAAAAGAGTGCACCATAATTGCAACCTTTCATGAAGAAGGAGGTTTTAAAAAGCTTTTCAGCATCTTCCATGCTTATGAATGACCTCACCATGGCATTATTTTGGACTAGAAAGACTGCGGTTATATTCATTCATTGATGTGTGATTTATCTATGCAATCTTATCAAAAGCAGCGTTTGCTATGTCAGTATAAAAAGAAATAAAATGATGCATAGAACTATCAGCAGATGTAAAAAGCTTCACTTTATTTCTGTTTCTTGCAGTCCTTGTCAGCCCTCTTCCATTTCAACTAAATATGACATTTTACCGCTTTAAGAGTGGATTTAAGAAATTAATCATCATTAATACTCATTAACAGAACCGATTAAATCCAGGAAGAGTATTCATGGTTGTTTTTTTAGAATCAATTGAAAATATCACAAAAGATGATAAGATCAGACGGACTTTTCCTAATGAGCATTTCCATCATGAACTTTTCCAAGAAACATTTAGTGTTAATTCTTAAAATATCCAGATTTGCAGTAGAACACAAATTTGAGTCACTATACTACATCTACATCAATTAAATATCATCACTGTATATTATGACTGTTAATGTAGTAATTCATTTGATCATTTCATTTTTGTTTTTCAGAGCTTTGGTACTGATCTATCATAACAGTTATATTTTAAATATGTAGAAAAATATATACACATTTCTCTGCTGGAATCTGATTCTGACTTAAACTCTCAGACATCCGTTTCCATGGTGAAAATACATTTTATCTCAGAAGATCTTACATCAAAGATTGGTGAGAAGTGCAATCCAAAGTGTCCTAAGGCTTAAAAGGTGTATTTTGTAGCTTAGTCTTTTCAAACTTATCGCCACAAAAAGGTAGAATTTTAGCAAGGGAGGCGTGAGTTTTTAATATCATGCAATTTTTTTCTTTTTCCCATTTATATATCTTTTCATCCGCCTAAAAAAATGATAAATTGGAAGATAGAATGAAAACTAACAATCAATTCTGTTGCCTGTCAATCCACATGTGGCTTGTTTCAATTTTACTGAAAACAGAGAATTAAATCAATAATATGAAGAAAATAACTGTCTTACAACTACAATAGGGTCAGCTTTTACCGAATTTATGGTAGCAAGCATAAACGCTATAGTCCTTTATTTGTTTGAATTATGCTTTTTGAGAGATAAAACAGCTGTACTCATCTACCTGCTGCTGCTTTTCTTTGGTAATTCACACATAGCAAACAGGCAGATCAGTGCCACAGTCAGTGCCATGGTGTCCTTGCATCAGCTGAAAAACACATAACCACATTAATCTGTTCATTTACAGCCATAGTATTACATTAGAGGCCGAATGCGGCTTCTTCGTAGAGAATGGATCATGGAGAAGGTGATGTTTGTTTACCAGGAGCCAGCCTCTGCTTCCTCTTATTTTTCCTTTTACTCCAAGGATGGCAAAACTACATAGTGACTCATATCCCATACAAAGTGGTATTACAAGACAATACCATCTCCAAAATAGTGTTCCAGCAAAGTCCACAGGGCTTTTTTTATGCAGTAGCATTAGCTATTTCCAATTCTGTTGATATCCATCATTCGTCTTTCCATTTTTAAATGCACTTTTTTTCAACAAAAGGAAGCTGTAAAGTGAGAGCCGAAAATGTCTTTCAGCATTCTCAAACAGTTTAATCTATCATTTTGATCACAGCTCAAGATACTGTCAAATAGAAGCCTCTGGTGGTGCAAACATGGAAAAGAAAGAAAATCCATGCTCACTCCTGTCCTCCATCTCTGACAGCTGCATAATACATACAGCACCTTCCATGCTGGAACATCTCTCATGAACGAGGCATTATGTTGTTGTTAATGTAAACCGGAGAAAGACGAACTGGAGCGTTGTCGACAAGAGATGAGGAGCATCGTATTTTTTTGATGGAATAAGGCTTTTTTCCCCCTGTCAGCCATTTTCAATACATAACATTTAGACAGAAAGGCAGTGCGTGCAAGGCTGAGGCAGTGGACAATACCCAACAGCGTGCTCCTGTAGCTAAAAAAGCACAAAGGTAAGACTAGCCTGCAGGACACGAAACTGTGGCTTTCCAGCAGAATATGCTGGCCAGCGTGAGCTGAGTGAAAATCAGCCAGCCATGCAGTTAGATAGATTTGCCTTAGCACGGAAAAGAACGAGAAAAAATAAAAACAGGACTTCACACTACAGATTTTCCAGCAGTCTGGCCCATCTTCCAGGCAGATCCTCAGCTCTGACCAATGTTTCAAATCCATTACTTATAATTTCAGCTAAAACTATTTATTACTCAAAGGGGAGAGGCTTCCCCTTCCAATTAATACATCAATTAATTATAAATGAATTATCTTCGCTGAGAGGTGGAAAGCACTTTCCATGCCCTTTGCCTCATATTATATTTGCGAAATAACTTCTCATATCTTTGCGCTATTTAATTTTACCCCCCACCCCCAAACCAAGTCCATTTTCAATCTGCCTGGCTCCCTTCAGAGGGCCTTCACAAGTTCAGGGTGAAAGGGAGACAGACAGAGCGCACGCATGTCCCAATCAGAGAGGTACGTGGGATCAGAGATCATGCACATCAAACAGACACAGGGACACACAGACGCCTGCCTGGCTCACTGTGTATGTTTTATGGCAGCTAACAAGCCTGGAAGCATGGAGAGGGACAGAAAAACAGAACCGGAGCAACTATAACGCTGCTCACGCTAACTGCTGCGCATATTTAATGAGTCTTTAGGTTAAAAATAGCCTTACTGTTTAGATACAAACAGCACGATTCAAAGATCCACAGCTTTACTGTTTTTCCTTTTGGAGCAAAATGCTGCAAACTTTTTCCAGATCTACAGTGTCAAACTCTCTCATTGAGGGCTTTGGTTTGCCTTTTATCCACTATTGATCTTTCTAATTCAAGGTGCCCCGTGTGCCTCCAAACTACTAACTGGTTTCAAGTTTACTGATGTGTTGATCAGTGAAAACATAATTCCTGCAGACACATAATCTATAACACTGACGTGAATTAAACTTAAACAGAATACTCTGGATCTCCAGTGAGATCTACATTGAGGATAAATGTTTATACCAATTACTAAAACCTGAATTAGATCCAAATTTTGGTAAATATGGCCGCGGTTCAGTTTTCTCAAAGGCTGTGACAGTTACCCAATAAGTACAATACGAGGATCCTGCTACAAGCTTATCAATGGTAAAGCAGTCATCTGTCATCAGTGAAGTCTCATCATTACATCTCAAAATGTCTGTAATGATAAAACATCTGGAACTTTGTAAGGGCTAGATTTCAGAAGGGATTCGGCTGGTCTTTCCACTCATGCTCATTTAAATTCATAATTTTGCTGCAGGGCAATCTATAGGTGAAACCCCAACAGAATTGGCCGGATCACTGAATTAATGTTGTTAATGTTGTAGAGGATTCACCTATGAGAAATCCTGGTTGTCTTAAAGAATATCTAGGTTCATCTGAAAGACCCTGAAATCTCATTTTCTCAATTAGTTTCTTATTGATGGACGAGGCTTCATTAAGAGAGGTGATGTCAAATCCTTCTAAGCACTAATCAGGACTTAACATGATTGGAATCTTACTTTTAATGCTGGTCAGTGGGTTGTTTGTTGACGGCACTGCCACTCAAACTGGGATAAAGCACACAAAAGCAGTCAGGATCTTTTTAAAAAGGTTAAGTCTTGGATTTGTGCTCATTTTGTTGGGGACTTTTGGGATTGTTCGAGGCAATAAGGTGTGGCCTTGTGAATCCTGAATACTAGATAGAAATCAATATACAGCATGAATTTGACTTTTATATGGCAGAGTTGGAGAGATGGAAGTCTAACTTGAAATATAGCTTTTTTTCCATCTGCGTGGTAATTTAATTTAAATCAAATATTTAATTAATTGAAACGCATACCATAGAGAAATGATTTTTTTTCCCACTAAGATCTGAAGAATGAACCACAACTGATATCAATCCAGGTAGTTAGCTAGTGAAAGTTTTATTTTCCACCATTTTATTTAGAAAAGATGTCTCTAACCTGAGAACAGTGAGGCCGCTACACAGAGAAAGCTTTTCTTCCTTTTGCCAGTTCAAAAAAAAGAAAAGCAAGAAAAAAAAAAAAAAGAAATAGCCACATATTACCTTTCACGTGTGAAAAATCCATCTTCCAAAGCATTATTCATGTCCTTACATTCTCTGCTCCCCTCTGACGTGTAAAAAAAAACAAAAAAAAAACAACAACAAAAAAAAGAATCCTACTGCATATCTATCATTTAGCTTTGGCCATGAGCCTTGTTTGATAGATCAGACACTTGCACTATTCCTATCAGGTTTGAATCTAGCAGTGGTAGCAGAACAGCACTTTCAAAAGCACAAGCTGTTAACTTACAGTCTCACATATTAAAATCTAATAGTCTGCCTGATTTTGCCAGGGGTCTGAGTGTTGCCTTCGCCTTTCTGGATCCTGAACTGTTGATACAAGAAGCAATCACCCTCTAATAAGCGGCTCCGGAGCTTGATATCTTTCTTCAACTTGCACCCATGCTGCCCAAAGCAGAACAAAAAGACATCATGTATTTTCATTCACATACTCTTCAACAATGTTAATATTGGGTTTTTTTTTTTTTTGCTGTGCATCCAATTACAGTTTACTTATTGTTCACTGAGTGGGCGGAGGAAAAATGCTGGATCGTTACTAAGTTTTCCACTTCTCAGCTCTTCAGTTTTTTTTTTGGAAAACGAGTTACGCTCGACTAAAAGTGCAACGCAGTGTTTCTGTGTACTCTTTTTTCATAGCGAGCAGAGTTTTTGAGTACTGCTCTCCAGGGTGCCGCCCCTCCCTCCTGCGCGTTGAGCTCCATTTGAAGAGTCGCAACACTGAAATAGAGCAAACAGCTTGAACTGAAGCATGGGGGGATTATTCTTACATGTACTGATACACCTCTAAATCACACAAGAGGAAAAGATGAAAATAAACCTACGGCACCTGAAAAGGGTTTGGCAAAAGTTGGGATTTGCAGCGCATTCCTCTCCAGTCGATGATTCTAAGTGCTGAGGTGGAAACCGGCTGCATGTTCCGCTCTTTCATAGTTGAATTTGTAATCATACCATTCGAACAACCTGAACTTTACTAATTAATTTTTCTTCTTAAGTTTGTTTTTCCTCAATCTAGCAAATGCCCAACATTTCAAGTATACCACGGCCTATTTTTTTTTTCCATATCAAGCTTCAAGATTGCACACTTCATGGTAGTCATTACGACCAAGGGGCCAGCATGGAGTTAATGAGTTATTGATTGTTGTCTCCCAGAGATAATCTACTCCAACATTCTGTAACATCTGTATTAAAACATAAGAAGTCGTATTAACATAAATCTGCTTGCACAGCTCCTTGTTTGTCTTTGGGTTTAGGTAAGCTATGTGTGTCACATTATTTCTGTCTCCATAACCATGTTTTGCATGCTTTGATGTTTTTCTCACTTAATATTCAGTCTGCTTCTCTGGGGCACATGAGTTTCAACGTAACTGGTCTCCATCAAAGCTTTTGTCAGCAAGCGGACTAATAAATTAAACAGGCTAAAAACAACATATTAATACAGAACTCAAAAACACAAACAGAATAAAAGCAAAAACTATGACAAAATTAATAACGGGAGAGAAAGCATGAAGTGATAGGGAGCAAATCTTTAGGACAAACATTATAGTCCATGGACGAGGCTACATAAATACAAACCACGGGAGAAGTTCAGCAGAGGTTCGTGTCATAGCTAGTGCTGGGAGAGCACTCTGATGGAGGTGAGTGGACATCTTTTCTTCAAGCACAATTCTACTGAGCTGCAACAGGTGGTTATCTCAATAGGACTGAACAGTCAAGTGCAGCCACAAATGGCTGGTGAAGGGTTCACAACCTGGGAACCCAGGGAAGAGGGAATCACTACAAAAGAAAGTGATCCTCCACGAGTCTTTTTTTCCAATCCTTTCGCCTGTTTTCCACCGCTTCAGTTACACGTTTAAGTGGTGGGGTTCCTTCTTCTTCTCTTCATTTTGTTTACTGTGGTGGAGTCTCTCCGACCAACTCGATGCCGTGCTGCTGGAGCTGCGCTCGGAGTAGTGCATTCTCATTCTTCAGCTCTTCGATCTTAACCACAAAGGACAAAAAAAAAAAAAACATAAATAAAAAATTATTGTTTCTATACAAGTAAAAGAAAATATTTCAGTTTACAGACGTAACATATTTATAAGAAGGGAGGACATTTATGTATACAAAGGATAGTGTAAACCAGGGATTAGATACAAGTCTGTCTGCTTTATTCAGAGCATCACTGTCCACAGCCAACTGGATTATTAAATCTTGAGGTATGTCATCTCTGCTCCATTTCCTTTGGGTGAATTCTGACTTCCCGGCTTCTCCAACAAGGGACTGAGGGAAGGATGTAATACTTTGAGCATCAGAATAGGAATTTATTGCAGAGTGCCTTGCAGGCCCAGGATTCAAGAGGGAGATGAGGCAGCCTCGGAGCTCAAACGTTTCTCAATACTTTGAGTGCATTAGCATGCACTTAGCTCGCACACAAACCCCGGTGTGTATTATTCCCACAGCCTCTCAAAGCACTGATTTCAGGTAACACTTCTCATTATTAGAGTGCAAACTCTTTGATCCTTTTTGTCAGGCTGTGACGATTGGCTTTACAGCCGTGATTCTCGGAGGGTTTGTTTTGGAGAAATGAAGATGCACATGGGGCCAGGAGGATTTCTTACTTCTCAGACTTAACCACTGAACGTTGCAGTGCAACACACGGCAATGCAAAAAAAATCTATTCAGTGCAGCGACAATCTTCACAGCAGCACGCTACGGCTACCTTATTATGTGCCTATTTATTCATCTGCTGCACTCGACTACCTCAAAGGGAGGTTCTGAATTATCATTCATAGACCTTCTTTACCCATTCCTCAAGTCAATAAAACTTCCCTCCATGCCATATTTCCAGGCCAGAAGAATAAAAGAGACCAATATGAATACCTGCTGCCTGCACAGCTCGTTGTCCACTTGTATCCTCTCCACCTCCTTCAGACTCTCCTGCAGCCGCTGGTTGTTTTGCCTCAGCTCACGGATATAGTCGCAGGCTTTAGACAGGATGCCTCCTTTGCTCTGAAGGGACAGAGATGTGACATTTCCACATGGCTGAAAAGAAATTTTAAAAGAAAGTTAAAATGGCAGCAGTAAAGGGTCAACTGAGAGGCTGCTTACTGCTCCAGTCTTGGTGCTGTCCATACTGCAGTCAGGGATAATCTTGGAAAGCGTAACAATCCAGTTGTTGATCTTGTCTCTTCGCCGCCTCTCAACTAATGGAAAAGAAAAGGACTAATTTAAAAATAATAACGTCAACATTTTTTTTTTTTACTGACATGCAGGGACACACTTTGTCTTCAAATTTGAGGGTATTAAACCCCCTGGCTTACTGTCATAGCTCAACAGTAACCTCTAGTGGGCAGTTTAAACATGTGTTCTGGTGTTGTCTGATGATAACAGCATATTTCAACAGAGAATAGTCATTTTCTTTCAAAGGAAAATGCTCCATTTAGGAACTACGCTGCATTGTGGTGTAGTGTCTGATTGAATCAAAAGCCATAATCATCCCCAATTACCTACCTTCATTATGTTGAGCTCTTCTTCTTTCATCTCTTGGTGTTCGAGGTCCATCCATTTTCCTGCAGGAAATAAGAAATAAAATCCTTTTCATAAACAACAATATCCTCCATCTCCGAGCATCATACAATCAGGTCCAATCTCTGCAATTCAACTAATCCCAAGTCTATTAACAAACATTCTTCATTGCCATCTTTAAATCTAAGACTATTGTCATTGCATTTTAAAAGAAGCCTCAGAAGTTTCGTAGAGCCTTTGGCAAAACTTAAGCATGCACAACCATGTAAGGCTAATGCTGTTATGATACACCAGCCTGCAGCTTCTAACGCCCAAATGGAAATATTGAGGCAAGGTCAACCTTCTGGCTGCCCTCTCTGCAGGTGAGGCATTAAGGGGAGGGGGGGGGGGCACCGCTCCATTATGCACCTAAATTACCACAATGTTGAAAACCAGATGCTGTCTCTTGGAGTCTGGGCGTACACCTAATGACACAACTGTCTCCTGTCTCTGCAGCTTCCCTCAGGATTTTGTTAATTAAATCCCTGAGCTGTGAATGAGCCAATAACCTGCCCAAGTTTTATATGTGGACTCCTTTATTTCTACCATTTTCCTTTCTTACCAACAGTATAGAAAATACTTCAACAATCAATCAACATCCATTATAAAAAATAAAAATAAAAAACAACCAGAAATGATTAGTCCATTAACTGCTCATTCAATCATTTTGCTTATGCTCTGCATTAAGTAAATAAATTACCTAAAAAGGTCACCTTTTTTCTTGTATCCATCTATAAGACCTCTTTTCCGTACTGCTGAAAATGGGAGTCCTATTAACACAATTCAACTGCTGATTGCTTTGTTTGAGATAGCCTGACACTCTCTCTTGTATCTCAATACATCTTAATGGGATTTCAGCTGTAAAATGGATTCCGCCCAACAGTGCTCTTAGAGAACGTGGACAACTGTCTGAATAAGTAAAATGTGAAGGCCCAGAGGAATGTCCCCTTTTTTCACAATTTAGAGCCACATGTCATCTAAACGCTCCAGAGAGTTATTGTATCCATGGAGATCCAGAAAATTAACAGAGCACAGCCCCTCACTCAAGCACTTAATCCATATTATTTGAAAGAACTACACTTGCATGGTCTCATATTGATCGCTAAAAGAGAAATGCCATTTTTAACCCTTCTGCCTCTTTTGGAGTACTACTATCATCACCACCTAGCCATGGCCTCGACAGTAAGACAATAAATTACATAATGAGACATCGGGGACAGCAGCCTCTGACCTGGGGCCTCTGACTCTTTCGATGGATGGTTGCACAAGGAGCATTTGCCAGTTAATTATCATAAACTGGTTATGTGAAGAGATTGCAAACTGACAACACACGGCTTCCACTGGCTTCATTTACATTAATAATACTACTGACTCAACAAAATATACAAAGTTTTCCTACAGCACAGAATAAATACTGTCAAGGAGTTAAATAAAATAACTTTTACAAACTAGGCTAAATGAGAACAAAGTCTGACTTCAACGAAGGACACTTTAGATGATACTAAAATAAATGTGTGGAGCAAGCCATTTGTTTCCAGTTGGAGAACAATGACCTAATTTCTAGGTCCTAATGGAGGATTATACTTGCCACAAGCACAACGAACAACAATGGATCAAGGTCTGCGCTGAACAAATGCTACATCTGTGTCTCACACATCAAGAGCCAGGAGAATCACTGGGGACTTACAAGGATGGAGGGGTGGAGAAGAGAGGAGGGCACAGGTTTGTGTGCCACTTCTCTTCTTGTGATCTCATTTGATTAGTTCATTTGGTTTAAAAGGAGTATGGGGTAGAAATGTGGAAACTGTCCTCACCAGTTTAAACCTTCATGCTGCAGCAGCTCGTTTTCATCTCTGCGAACGGCAGATAGGGCGGGAAGTTTTCATTCACTTTGTTCACATGTCAGCAGAGGTGTCACTGTTCATTACTTTAAACTTAAATATATCTCTGACACTTGAAATAGCTGAAAGTCATTAATTATTCATTTCTGAGGGAATAAATAGAAACAGACATCCTCCACACAGGCAGTCAAGAGATGAGAAAAAAACATTTCACTGAATCTGAGTGCATGCAAATGCAAACAAACTGCAACAAACCATGTGGCTTACTCCTGAGTGGAAAGCATCAACATAAAAATACATCGATGTTAGCAGAGCTGCAGTCAAATCTAAGGATGCAATATTGCTTAAAATGCCCGCAAGAAAGGACCTTGAATCTCTAAGAAATCTCAAGTTCTTGAAAATCACTGAAGCATAAAACTGATAACATACTGCAGAAGGCCAAACTGGGATGAAATATAATGGATAAATAAACTAAATTACAGCCGGTTTATGGTGTTTCAATTGTGTTTTTTAATATCTTTGATATCCATTTACTAAATGCAACTGGCATCGCTGCAATCCAGAAAGTTCCACACGTTAAAGGTTAAGTATACGTCTGGTGGAAAATGGAGGAAAATACCCACTTAACTTGGAAATAACTCAATTTGATTATGACTCATGTGCTCAGTTTTTTTTCGATCAAGCAAGCAAACAACTGCCTTGGCTTTTACCAAACACTGGAAAATTTGCTTCCCCACATTCAAGAACTTTGCATCTCTCAGCACTATGCCTCATGAGCTCGTGTGCTTTTGGAAGTCAGATTAAACTTCTTCCCTGAGGTAAGTATCCAAGTAATCCACAAGCAGCGTGGCATCATGTTACTAAAATGACAAACTCTTTGTTCAGGTGTGCCTGCTGATCATCTTAATAACAGCAATCACCAGCATGTGGCTTACAGTTGGGGAGTCTGAGATGGATCTTTTTAGATGTATGATTATAATGAGGTGTGTTTTTGCTTTCAGAGATAGACAACATGAGATTTCGAGGAGAAAAACAAAAAAAGCCAAATCTTTTAAAACCTTAAAGAAAAAGAAATCAACAGTGTAACCTCAGGACAAACAGAAAAGGATCCTTGGAGAGAAAAACATTTTAGGGAAAGTTAAAGAAAACAACATGAACAGTGAGAGCACACAATTTTCAGCCTGACATTTCTTCAAAACAGATGTTGGAGTTGTTTTACATTCATGAGTTTATACCACAGTCAATCATGCGAGACAATGATCTATCTCTTACTACTATCTGCTCTTTCTAATCACATCTATCACAGCTATCAATCCCATCCCTTGTTGATGTTCAGCAATTTCAACTGCATCTCTATCTTCGGTGTCCTCCTGCATTAGCACCTGGATTTATAAGAATTTAGCGTTCAGATTCTGGAGCATCAATAAGACAGAAAAGTGTGTGTTATTTGGCAATAAGCAGCTGAAGCGCAAACCAAGACGCTGGCTGATCCGTTTGTTTTAAGAATGACAAAATGTATCTGAGAGAAGTGATACTTACGTGGGGTAGGGTTGTGTGCGTGGTGCGATGGTTCGTGGTGTGCCTGTTGGAATTACATCAGGGGGTGTCATCATCACATAAAACTGACCTGTGGGAGTCATGTGTATTAAGTCAGCGATAAGGAACAAGACAGTGCGATGTGTCATCTAAGACCAACCCCTCCTCCTCTACTGAAGATCTCACAACTAATCAGATTAAATGCTCTGTGAAACAAATAAAACTGTTCCATAAATTAACTCTGTCTTCCCATCTGTTGCAGCTGACGGAAGGGCCACTAGATTTTCAGATCCAACCTTGCCTCACTTCTAAAGCTGGAACAAGAACACATTAACCAATTTACACCTGAGGTGCATCAAATGATGTGGCCTTGAGGGAGTCTGACTTCTGTGGGCGTATGTCATGAGATGTAAGCAGACACAACGCCGAGCCACAGAAACAGGAAGGGTGCCGGATGTGCTGCATTAGTCCGCCCAGCTACAGCATCAATCGTTTATGGATGATATGCATTAAAGAAATAGGAGCCAAAGGAAGATCCTTTACTGAAGGACGATTCATGATGGCCGATGGCCCAGGTTTCTTCTGGAGTTTTACGGAACTCTGTCAGGATGCTCTATGTTTGGAAGTCCACAAAAATGTAATAACACAAATGTAAGCTCACTGAGTAGATATCTGAAAAAGTAAGATTCATGCTGGAGCATGAAATAAAATATAATTAAGAAAAAAATAACAAGATTTGTTTACATTGTAGTCAAATGTTTTTCTATGTATTTCTTATGTTTTACATTTTTTGACTGTAAGATATTTTTGCCTCCCCCACTAGACGGAACAAAAAGTAGTACAGAGTATGTCTGGGTCTAGATTGAAATCCCATTAGATGCCAGTTTATGGTCTTTTCAGACCTGATGTCTGGGCTGATATGAAGGTAAAAAGCTCAGACAGCAGCAGCAGCAACCATCAGGAATTACAAATTCCAACAAAAAGGCTGGCCAGGCAATACACCCTTCAAAGAAAACCATCAGAGACTTACAATGTTAAGCTCCTCAGTAACTATTCGAAATACTGAAATCCATCGTTCAACCAGCTGCCTAAAACTACAAGACTGCACGAGCACGTAACCCAGAACATCACATGCTGCTTGTGTGAAATAGAGCAAAATGTTTGTTGCCTGGTTAACCACATGCGGAAAACCCACAAAGCAGAAGACAGTAGCCTACATCTCATAACTTCCTCACCGGCTAAATCCCAAAAACCAGCAGAAACCACAAGAACAGCTATTACAGCCAGACAACATATGGCCGTAAGGTTGCAGGGAGGACGAGTGGGAGGACATGTGACATGAAGTAAACAGCAAATAAACACAAACTGAGCAGCCAATTTCATTTTGGCCTCTGATCATGTTTAAGCTTTAAACAGTCTTAGTTTAGTCATGGCAAAATTTTTTAGCACATTTTTGGAAAGAAGCTAATAGCATGAAAAACATGTTGCACATTTTTTTCCAAATTCAGTGTAACTTCAGTTAATAATATCCAATTTCCATCCATAAACTAACTCAAAAAGCTCACATTCTGTGGGATGTTCTCTATTAATACTTGACAGGATTGGCATCTGCAGCATCCTACTTTCATGTCAAAGCTGTGGAGATCTTTGTTTGCAACTACTGGGGTAAAAAGAAGGATGCCATTCTACTTTTAAAGTACTTCTGCTGTACTTCTCCTGTTTGGCAAAATGATGGCTTAATTAGCCCTGTGATGTGCTTCAAGGCCAGATTAAGAGTGAGAAGTGACTCACCCCCTGCCTGTGTAAGTGTGGGGTCGGTTGCGGCCTGTACAGACACGGTTCCGTCGCTCACTGCGGTAGCGGGGAAGTAAGCGAAGCGGGTCTCCCCTCCCACTGCCTCTCCTGCTGGGCTTCCTCCATTACTGAAAGGGTTTTGGATCACAGCCTGTGACAGATAAGAGAGAAACAGGGGAGAGGCATGAGCAAGTAGCAATGGAGCAGTCACAGCAGGTAAACGCACACCTCATTCTCTGTCAGACCCAATACCGGTGTCCCCTCCAGACCCCCAAGCAAGACAGCACAGTTTGACAGCTGGGATAAAGGGAGGAACACAAGCAGCAGAAATCGTCTTAGCAGACAGAACAGCAGGGTCAGTAAAGCCACCAGTATGCTGCACATCAAAAACATTAAATCTTGCTAGAAAATTTAAATATTTAGACCCAAAAATGTCTCCTAAATCCATGTTAAATTGTTGCTATGCACCAGAATACTGACTCAACAGATATCCACAAAACAAACACTCGACTGTTGATGCAGTTTTGCCATTTAGCAGTCGTGCACAGCTGTAGCATTATTCAAATACAGATGCGGAATTTAAGTCATAACAATTATAAAAGTAGGACATTTTCTCTTCTCCCCAAAAAAGATTTTTTTTCCTTTTTTAAAAAAAAAAGAGATCAAGGCTTGTTATCCATCCCTAAAATTAAAGGCTTATCAACTGTAAACCATAACTCTTCTTTGACAAGTAGCATTTGTTGTAGTCTGCTTCAACTGCCCGTGAGCATATTAACTGAAGACGGGACCTAACGTTTTATGCTAGTTTTCACCCAGGCATATTTAACAAAAGGTTAAAAAATTAATAAATAACAAAGTGCTTACTGATTGATTTAAAATCAATCTGATTAAAAATTGTCTGAGTTTGTCTACATCCCTAATTAGATAGTTGACAGTTTGTCTTTACAACAGAAATTTTTGGCTCTTTTATATAACCTAAAGTTTTCACACTGCTCGGCATGTATTTACAGGCATAAAAGTAATCAATCAAGGAAGATTAAGATTAATTTTCTACTAGGATATTGCTGGTATTAATAAAATGTTGAAATATTATATCCTTCATGACATAATTAAGCTAGTCATGAAAAACAGTCCATATAACCAACAGCTTCTCTTTAGGCTATAAAAAGGTTGTGTTACCTGAGCCACAGCCTGAGGAGCACCAGCAAAAGCAGCTGTTGAAACGACACTCACTGCTCCCCCTGCATCATCTCTTCCGTCTAGGTGCTGGTCAGTCACCTGAACAACACGATACGTCACCTGTGGAGCAGAAACAGGGCCACAGGTAAGTGAGACTTCAGAGGAAAACAAATTGAGCAACCAGCCGTTAAAGAACTTATTTCACTGTAATGCATATGGCATTTATAATTTTCACAGATCAAGACCTTACCTGACTTGCAGATTTGTTAATCATATCTGTGGTTTCAGTTGAGCCAAGTCTAGAGTCAGAAACTACACTACTACACTAACCTCAGCAGTGCGCGGATCTCACCATCCCACACAATATGCTTACGCCTCAGAATGTGCCTTATTCAATTTTAAAAACAAGGGAGGAAAATGAGCTGGTTTGTTCCAAGAATCAGTATTTGAATCATTCTATCATGTGACTCTCCCCCTGACTGACATGTGACAGTTGCCCCATGCCAATCCCAGACCAGACTAGAATCACATGATCCCTCATACTGGATCTGTTTACGCCAAATGAGCCACATGGATCACTGACTTAATTCCTCCCAGTGTAAATCACCCCAACATGGATAAATTAAACTTGAATGTCGCAATACTTTCTTCCCAGTTTATTCACTGGTATGACCATCTTTTTGTCTATAATGCAAAGAAACTCCACCTTACTAAACACAGACAGCCTTGATGAAAATCACTGGTAAATTGTGGGACCAGAAAGAGAAAAACACATTTATATCTTGGGGCAACTTAGAGACTGCTACCCTCCTGACTTTAGAATAGGAGAGGGACATGAAAGATCTAGTACAAATATACAATGGCAACACGAGTAATTGGAACTTTAAAACAAAATATTTTGATAGTGAATAAGTCAAGACATCATACCCTAAACTAGATGCAACTTTGCTATGACAAAGCAGAAACCACAGACAAACCTAAATAACTAAAACATTTACATGGTGTAGTTTTCTTTTCTTTCTTTTTACATCTTATGTTAATTTCCACTTACATATAGAGCAGGAAAACAAACCATATAAACCACCTTTGTCAAATTATTTTTCTAACATTAACTCAACACAAACACCCTTAAAAAACTTTCAATCACACACTTAGGTTATTCAGCTGTTTTGGGTAGTACTTAAAAGACCATCTTGCTATTTATAACTTAATGTCACCTCTTACTCTTACTGTTCCGGATTATAAACCAACAATATCACTTAAAATCTTTCTGAGAATGGCAATAAAAAGCAGCGGTCACGCACCCATCCATTAGCTACTTACCTGCCCGCCCTCTGTGCGGAACTGATATTGTATGTTATGGTCACCAAATGCTGCAGCCTGCTGAACACTGGCGATTGTAACTGCTGTTTGTTCTTCTCCCGTCCCGTCTTACATGGAAAAAAATCAGAAAGATACACGCCAGTTGTTAGAATAAAAGAAAGGGGGAACTAATCAAGATCGTTAGCATGATCCTTGTGCAGCGACAATAAGCAATACTAGATGTTACTGTATACAATGTATAGAATATGCATGCTGTAATTGATTACATCTGCCAGTATTTTTGGACTATATCACTGCAATTTTAGTGCCCGATGTTGGAATTAAAAGCTTGAGATCAAAGTTTTTACCTTCAGATGCCTGGACAACCTCTTCTTCGTGCTTTTCTTGGCTGCAAAACAAATGCACAAATAACTCAATATTCATAAACTCCGTGACAAGCAAACTTCCCGACCATTGTAGGTCAGGTTAACAATATTAGTGAATATTATCTTTGGTCAACTTATGCAAGAAACCCGTAAACCGCAGATATAATCGAGTTTGGGGGAAAAAAACTACCAAATCTTAACTTCTGTCTCCGTTTTGTAGCTGGCAACATAACTATGTATTTTCACAGCTAGCTAAGCTATCTCAGATGATAAACTGAATAGTTTTTATTTAAAAATTATGATCATGCTTTCCAAACTGGGACGTTAACCTCTTCCGTACAACTAGCTTACAATGTCTTCCACTTTTCTTGCTAAGTGAAGAGCAGTCCTCATAATAAACTCGTTTTGACAACAAGCTTTTAGGTCAGGCCTTGGTTAGCTTCGAAAACCAGCTATCCGAAATAGCATCTGGTAGCTAGCTTGTATCAGTTAGCCATTTTGGCTGAGTCTCGGTTACCTTGCGGTGTCCAGACTCTGTTCAAGCATATCCATCAGGGTGAAAATAAAAAGTGATATTCGGTGTCACAGACGGAGATGGAAGTGCTGATCACGGGAACAAACACTCGGGTCATGTGAGAGAGACAGCCCAGGACACGTGAGGTATGGCTCGGTGTCGGAGTTAAAATGGAGGCCGCTGCTGCCGCTGGTGATCAGAGGTGACTCCGCTCGCGGATTTGCTGCTCACTAGTGATCACAGTCACGACTCACGACGTTCAAAGCAACCGGTTATCTCTACCGAGACCACAGTGCCGTCACCCAAAAATTTTATTATACCTGGAATAGTGTTGACGTTTAATGAAATTATAAAATTAAAACAAACTCTAATAAAATTATACAGTGAAGAAACCGTTAAGACACAACAGTGAATAAGCAAATTGAAATTAAACAACTTTTTAGGAAAATGCAAAAAATATCAACGTTTGTAGGAAACAGTCTAGTCAAAAATTTTAGGTTCATTTTTCATGATGAATTCTCATTAAACATCAATCGCTATTCGAAATCGATATTTAAGCAACAAGAAAAAAAAATTACCAAATAAATAAAGAAAATAGTCCACACCACCCCATCCCAGCTTCATGGGATGGCTCAGTTTTGAACAATGCTGTTGATACTTCACAGCAATAATGACCAATGAAAAATCAAGTGTGCAATAATATCTTGTTGAAATGCAAATGATCTGTTGGGAAAACCAAAATAATGACACGTTTATAGATGTTATTTTGACACTTGCCAACGACAAGCATGTCAGGAATCCAGTTACAGTAATAGATGTTTTTAATTAAGAATATTTAGAGTAAGGGTATAATTCGTGTTGATGTTTTGCTTTATTCAAGAGATACTAGTACAATTTTTACTAATAGCAGATTAGAAATATGCTACTATTGGGCTTTACATTTCAACAGATCTACGAGTTGGATCCTCCTAAATTTTATTTTGTTTGAACCATGTAAAGTACAAAATAAGTTTCAGCAAATTATTCTACAGAGTATTTATTACAAAATTGTTTTTCAGTAAGTGCCATAACGTGACACGTTTTCTTTAAAAGAAATATCATCTGACGGAATAATGCATGATTAAAATGTGGTTATTACAATCATTCACGGGTACTTTGCCACGTCTAGTGAAACTAAAGATGCATCATCTGAATCTTTTCACTTTAGCCAAGACGGAACCTTTTGTTTGAGGTCTTGTTTACGACGCAGATACGAGGAGCACAAAGTCAGTCTCAGGTGACTTGTCATTGATGTTTTAGATTGTTTCGTCAGTAAGAAACTCCGTATATATGTTTTATATTGTTCACAATTCAAGAGTTTTCAAAAAATAGTAATTTTGTTTTATTTCCCATCAAGCTATTGAAGCCGCTGCATGTTCGTTTAATTTAACAACGACGTCATGCGCATCTTAGCCAATCAGCGCTCGCAGCGCTTTTCCAGGACTCGTTGTAATTGGCTGGAATGGTAGCCGGTCCCTTCAGTTCCTCCCCTTGATTCACCTTAAAATAATTCCGACCGCTTCTCTTTGGGTGAAGGTTCACTGCGGTGACAGTGTTACTTTAGCTGTGTCTGATTGTTAATCGTTTCAGCTACAATGTCTGGCCGTGTTCTTGTCGGAGTTAAGCGTGTCATTGACTACGCTGTCAAGGTAATGCCATTCTGCATTATTAATTAGCATTCTCCCATTTAATCGTTTTTGTCTTTGTGTATTCTCTTGACACTGTACTTTGGTAGCTAACTTTAGCCTCCAAATGCCTGTTCACATATTTGCCAGAAAAGCCTAGGGTCCACAGTTAAGGTCATACGGTCTGTTTACAAGATGCAACATGGTTTATAACAGAAGAAATTGTCAACAGAGCAACAGTGCTGGACTTCTTGCAACTTAGATGCACCGCTGTCAAGACTGTATTTTATGGTTGTGTAACAGTCCATTTGAACATAAAGCATGTCCTCCTTGGAATCAGGTTACTACTTTCGTGTTTGGGGATGTGTTGTAGTTAGTATAGCAATGTGGATAGCCTGTTAACTTGAAATGTTTTTTGGAGTTGGCACTCAACACTATTATCAGGTGTTGCATGGCAAGGCAGGGCATGCAACAGCAAGAACACTCCTGTCTCAGCTGCTCCCAGCAGGTTCTGTACAGTGTGGTGCAGCTGCTGGTTATGACCTTTTACAGGTTATTAGATGAAAACTCTGTTATATTTACTTATTGATTGCTGTGATTTGTTTTCCTTCCATGTCCTCATAACTTTGTTCTCTTGGTCCTCAGCTTTTTATGTTGCTTTCATTACATAGCACAATGCAAGTTAAGAATTGGAAGCAGCCTTATAATTGTTAAAAACACCTTTTTCCTATTTTCGCATATTAATATTTTTATCCTGAAATACTGGTTATTTAAGAAATATTTCACAATTTGGAAGGAAGAGCTTGACATGTTGATGCACCCTCATCTGTTGCTTTTGATGTGAACTGAAAATCACCTGAAATCTCCTGAAACTGATCAGTTTCATTTACTGAAAAGAACATCACAAAGCCTGATTGTTTCCAGAAGATATACATACATTTTTCAGGTTTATTATGTTGTTGACTTATCAGCCTCTATGTCAAAACTAAAACTATTGGAGAGATTAAAATTTTAGCCCCCCCTCCCTCCCTAAATTATTTCTTCATACCATCAACATGACAATAAACATCATTGACTTGTCTTAAATAATAATATCATACAATGTCTGGCTACAATAAAAGGTTACACACTCTAATATTACTGCCTTAAGCTTTGATTACAGCACCCGTTCACTGTGGCATTGTTTCAATAAACTTGCAGTGTCAAAAGATTTATTTCCATCCAGTGAAGCATTATATTTTCATCTTGTATTGATGTTAGGAGAGTCCACTGCACCACATTTCAAAGATTATCAATATAGGGTTTGGTCTAGCCTCTGTGGTGGCCAATTCATGTGTGAAAATGATTTCTTGTGCTCCCTGAACCACTATTTCCTAATTTGAGCCCAATGAATCCTGGCGTTGTGTTTTTGGAATATGCCTGTCCAATCTTTATGTTCCCTTGTAAATTAAAGCCCTTTTCTCCGGTTAGCCTCCATGATTAGTAGTTTATGGCTGAACAGCTGTTCGGTCCCAATCCCTCGAGTTCCCTTCACATTGTTCAGGTGGAAATGTTCCTACTTTCACTAGGCCAGGGTTCTACTCTTGTTTCTCATTATTTAGATTTTACCAAGTGATTGCAGATAATATGCATACAATATATTTTCTGACGACATTTCTTCCTTGAAAATAATGGTTCACCCCTTTATAATTCCAGTTTAAAAATAATATAACAATAATAATAATAATAATTGACAATTTTTAACCACATTTTCTGCATCTCCTTATGTTTTCTGTTTGATGCCAATAATTTGACCCTTCTTAAACAAACTAACATCTTTTCCGTGACCCAGAATGTGCCTTTCCACATTGTTGTTTAAGAAATGAGAGGATATTCATTGGTTCAGTTGAGGTTAAATAACTTGTTGCCAGCTGAAAGATAATTGCCCATGCCATAATTATCCAATAGGAGGCTCCTGCCTATAAGCTTGTTTTGATATTGTTTACCTGGAAGTTCTAATGAGAGAAACCTACACATATCTTGTTTTTAAATATAGAATAAAATTAATCCTGTTTCCTGGCATCTCCGGACAAATGTACAAATGTGAGTTCTTATACGTCCTTGCAGAGCAAATGAAACAGTCCCTCCAAGGCTCATCTTGTTCCGAGGCTGGATGGTTTTTATAATCTGAAACCTGAGCAGTGACCCCTTGTCTCATTTCTCCACAGATCCGTGTAAAGCCGGATAACAGTGGTATAGTGACGGATGGCGTCAAACACTCAATGAACCCCTTCTGTGAGATCGCTGTGGAGGAGGCGGTCAAGCTGAAGGAGAAGAAGCTTATTAAGGAGGTTGTAGCTGTCAGCTGTGGGCCACAACAGTCACAGGTGGGTCAGATGGGGCTAGACCATGAACTCTCCAGGGTTTTGAAAATGAATAGATAATTTAAATACTATATTTCTGAATATGTTCTTTCTTGCCATTTTAAACTTTTGCATTGTTTTGTTTGTCAAACTTGAGCTTCGTCCTCCCAAAATCTGTAGTGTGGTCATTATGTAATTAAATGTTAATATAATGCCATCAATGGGGACTTCTAAAAAAGACACAGGCAGCTGGAAAGTAAAAAAGAAAGTTTCTTCCAACATAATAAGGCAGTAAATGTATTTAGCAGTACAATAAAAGTGTAATTTGCTTTGATTGCAGATGCTGATATTAGTTCTTTATTGGCAAGGCAAACCTAATTTTGTACAATATATACAGAGAGGACTTAGAATCCCATTGTGAATAACTGCAACCCATGACATAACCAGATTTCTGTACTTTTAAATAAATATTAAGGTAAATTTCACTTGTTAGTCATGTGACAAGAATTACAAACATTTTAATAAAGAATAGTTGCATTTCCTCATTCCTCCCTCACGCAGGAGACCATCCGTACTGCCCTCGCCATGGGGGCTGACCGTGGCATTCATGTGGAAGTGAGTGGAAAAGATTATGAAACCCTCGGACCCCTGCAGGTATCTAAGATCATGGCTGCTTTGGCCAAGAAGGAAGACGCTCAGCTCATCATCCTTGGCAAACAGGTCAAAGATGCAATTCAATTTCACATATCTTATTTTAAATTCAGACTTTCTGCTTTCCTTCCCCTGTGGATTCTTGCGGCTTAATTACCTTTTTATTTTCTAACTTGTATTCTGTCCTTAGGCCATTGATGATGACTGCAACCAGACTGGCCAGATGACTGCAGCATTACTGGACTGGCCTCAGGTTGGTTACGACTTAAATACACCTACTCAGCATTTGGTTTTGGGCTAAAAACAGTCACTCTCATAAATGTTATATTATTTCAAATTATGTTTGTGTTGATACTCCAAAGTGGGCTAAAGCAGTGCTGAAATCAGGATATGCTAATACTCACACTCACTTATCACGGTTAATGGAGACTGGTTCTGGTCAGAGAGAGCAACAATGTTCCTGGTCATATCAACACAGCTGGTCAAAGGCTGCTGGCAGGGATGGGGTCACATTCTGCCTACAGATGAACAGTCTTTGTGTAACAGTATAGATTTTGAACAGAAATAAGGATTATGATATAGATCTTAACATGAACATATTTGTTAATAGTTTTGTTTGTCCTTCATATTGCAGTTCCACCTTTTAGCCAGCAGGTGGAATACTGGTTCAAAATTATTGATCTTGCGACTCTGTGGTGCATTGTCATGTTGCAGGGGACCTTTGCATCAGAAGTTGCATTGGAAGGCGAAAAGGTTAAGGTTGTCAGAGAAATCGATGGCGGACTGGAGACTATTAAGATCAACACACCAGCAGTATTGACTGCAGACCTCCGACTTAACACACCCAGATATGCCACCCTGCCGAATATCATGGTAGGTAATGCAGGACTGCTGTCACACACAACTAGATGCATGGATCCAGTTAATCATTTTAGCTTCTAGAACAAATCATATTACAGTAGTTTGCGTTCACGTTTTATATTTAGTGCATCAGGTATGCCTCTATAGTTTCTAATTTTGTTGTATTTTCTTTCTTCCAGAAAGCTAAGAAGAAGAAAATTGCCATTGTGAAGCCTGCAGATTTGGGGGTGGACCTCACATCACGGTTGGAGGTGCTGAGGGTGGACGAGCCCCCTCAGAGGCAGGCGGGCATGAAAGTGGAGACGGTGGATGACCTAGTGAGCAAACTGAAAGATGCAGGGAAGGTATAGGAGCAGAAGTTTGGAGCACAGTCCAGCCAAGGGTGAGTAGCGGCATATCAACTTATACAAAGCTTTACCCCAAAATAATCATCAGAACGAAAATATAAATAGCTTTTTTTATTTTTAGAAAGGATTCTTGTAATAATTGCCAGTTATTTGCGAGCATGCATTTTTTACCATTTTATAACAATATTATAAACAAATATATTATTGGCAAATATATATTGGTAAACTAATTGGACGACTAATATTGGTGTGACATTTATCCTCTCAGTAAGAGTGAACTTTAGACTGGAACTCCATGCACATTTTTTTTAAAGTGACCTGTGTATTCTTTACAGGAAACACAGAATACCAAAATTCATTTATTAGCAAATTTACCTCTTTTGATAAATGATAGAAAAGAAACATGTCACCATCTTTAATTAGTAGGAAATGTAAAGGTGTTGGTATCAAAACCAATCAAAGATTTTAATTGTTATTCCTGTCTTGAGTTACTTATTATTATTATTTATTATTATTATTATTATTATTATTATTATCCTCTCCTTCTCGTTGCAGGACTAGTGACTAATCGGACTGTATGACATTAGCACAACAACGAGCTTTTGTATCGGTCTAATCCCTCTGATTGAGACTGGGGCTCCTGGAGACATGCAGGGAGGTACTGAAAGGAGATGACTACTGAGTCACACTGTCTAGCTGCATCAGACAACCCCACAAACATCATCTTGTCTTTCATGTAAATTTTAACTTAAATGTATGATTCACTTCTGTCATGTAACAACAATGTAACAGTGTTTATGCAATAAATTTAAGATAGAAACTGTTTTGCTGCTGCTTGAATGAACTCTATACTTCCTCCACATGAACAATGCATCTCATCAACATTCTCCTTTTTAATCTTAATTTAGTTAACTGTTCAAAGGTGTAAATTATATCTGTAAATATAGACCCCAACATGTAGAGATGATTTTTGTTCTTCAAGAATAGCGTCATGACTACTGGTGATTTTTACAGTTAATGTGTGACACAGTTGGGGAGTGACTAGGCAGTGTCTCTCAGTATGTGAAGGAGACGACCATTAAATTGAATTTACCGTAAGCGCCTGAATTCTGTGTTGATTGTACAGAACATTACCATGACAATAAAGCAGCCAGTCTTTTTCATATCAACGCTGTCTCTGTTATTGCATTTTTTGTTTTCAATGTTGCATAAAAATATTTCTTGCAGCTTTTAGCCAAGATCCCGTAAATAAGTAATGCAACATGTTACACGTTTTGAGTTGCAACTAGAGAGATGGTTTCCTTCAGATATGTTACTAATTAATTAATCTCACACCTAGTCAGCACTCTTATCAGTGTTTATGGTTGTATTTTGTGGACGTGATGATGAGACCAGATATTTTATTTTTTCTTGTTAAAGTAAAAAGAACCATATCCACCATCTTTGACTATTTATTAATATTCAGTTCTTTTTACTGGATTATGTCACACGACCAGAATAGTACAAATTAAATGTACATTATTTGTTATTTGTTATCAGATATACCTGTTGAATTATTTTGTGCAATAAAATAAAGAAATACCTTTTTAGTTTATACTTAATTTTTCTGTGGAAAGAATTTATACAAGTGTTTTACTTAAGCATAATTTTGTGTTGCTGCAAAACTTATAAAGAAATGCACTTTTAAAAAATCACTTTGTACGGTATACCCATTAGCGCTGAACATAATGAAGTTTGAAAATAATCAAATTTTTAAAGTTTTTTTACACAGATTCTTTCAAAATGTGTCTTTTTTTTCTAAAAAAAAAAAAAAAAGACAAAGGATAAAAAAATGTGGGTTTGAAAAAATCTAAATGATTTTCTGAAAAACTAGTCTACCATTATCAAGATAAGAAATAAATTGATTTAATCAAATTATTTAAAACCCTTTGTTGACATTATCATAAAATTTTACCTTTACTTTCATTAGCCTGTTTACTATTTTTTTAAGTATCAAATATGTTAATGATTATAATAAGATGAAACAAACAACGAATATTTGCGCGCTATTTTCCCACAGAGAAACAGGTTTGTAATGCCTTTCTGATTCAGGGGCGTGGCATCGACACGCCACGATCAAGCTTTGACGCAGCACAGGTGATTTACTCTCACGCGCCAAGTTGCCAGTTTCTGCTAAAGCGCACAGGAAGATCCAAGGACGCGTCGTGCCGCTTGCAGACATTATTAGATCATTATACGCACTTTATTATTATTACCACGGAGCTCGTGAAGTCGCACATCTGCTCTGCTGATATGAAGCTGCTGGAGGAAAGTTACAGATTACAGTCAGTTTTTCTGGCAATTTTCTTCAGTTTTACATTTCAAGGTGAGGTCAGAATTGTGTTTGTAGGGGTTTAAGATGAAAGACCTGCCGATTGTTTGGTTTTCAAACAATTAAGAAATAAATTAGCTTTTTTCAGAAGGGTTTGACAGACTGTTCCATGATTTTTTTTAGCTATTTAATCTTTGTTAAGCTACTATTTTAATTTAAACAGACTCTTCTCGTGGAATTCAATGATGAAAGTATTATTGTCCCAGTGAGCCCTCAGGCACAATAACAAGAGAATGAAGAAAGTGTTTCATCTTGGAGCTGATCAGTTTTTTCCCTCAAAACAGGTGCCAACTTTGAGCTGGTGGTTTCTCCATTTGGCCGTTCTGTTGTGGATGCATTGGTTGGCAGCAATGTGACTCTGGCTGTGTCCCTGAGTGGTGCCACCAATCCAGTAGTTACCTGGTTCAAGGGAAAGTTGCCAGTTGGCACATGGACATTAAACAACATATATCCTCCTGACATAGCCAACATCAACCAGGATGTGCTCAGGATTGAGAAAAATGGATCCCTTACCTTTACGAATGTGCCACTTAACTACACTAGTGACTATACTGTTGAACTGACAAAGTCTGGACTAGAGAAAGCTTCAACTACTTTCACTCTGACGGTATTTGGTAAGTACTTGTTGTTTGGCTATCTGTTGGTTTATTTTGATAGATAATTGAACTTTTTTGTGATCATTTACCAGAAGATTCTACATCTTATTATCTTGTTGCACATACTTAGATCACAAATCTCTGGAGATTTCTAAAGTAGATGGCAAGCCATTCATGTATCCAGTATACTTGTATTTTATCTGGCTGTATTAAATGTTTAAAAATGCATTATATATACATTTAAGTGGCAGGAAAGTTACTTCTTCTAGAACCACGTTCAGTCCCCCTGCTGCTTTCAAACTGTGTTGCTAAAACCAAAATAAATCAGAGAAACATCCACAGTTGATCACATTTTTAAAATTCAGTCTAGACAGGTTAAATAAAGCATCAAGATGTTGCATCTGAGAGGATGTCAGGTACAGTGTCTTGGCTGAGTCTTCTTCTTTCTCTTCATATGTTTTTTTTTCCCATAGAAATAATCCAGAATGTGACTCTGAACATTCAACCAGATTTAGTCAAAGAAGGATCCGACCGATTCTCCTTAAACTACAGCATGCTGCAAGGAGTGGTCGAACAGGCGATCTGGTACTTCAATGACGTGGAATTAAAAAACAATTTTCACTATTTAATGGAAGAAAAGAGCCTTTTGATCCTCAAACCAAATCGAAGTGACACAGGACGGTACACAGTGTCACTGATTAACCCTTTCAACACAGTGACAGCTCATAAGAATGTGACTGTGTTCTGTAAGATGAATCATTCTCATTCTGATTCTCTCTCTAGGCCCTTCGCTCCATGTTCTGACTCTTTACACTTTGTTACAGATGGACCAGAGGAGTCTGTAGTTGAGGCACATCCAGCTCCACCTTTCCATGTGGTTGGAGACTCAGTGAGCCTCTTCTGCCAGGCGGAGGGAGTTCCACGGCCAACTCCTAAATGGGTTTTTGGTGGTGAAATTCTTTCAGATACTCCTGAAGGAGTCCTAAACTTGATAGACCTAAAGATCAGTCAACGAGGCGTATATACATGCACTCTACTCAACGTAATGACTGAAGAAAAGCTTGAGAAGAATGTGACTATAAATGTTTATGGTATGTGAAAATCAGCATTCCTTTCATATCAGCTGGATGAGACGAGATTAAATGTATTGTATATGTATAAATCCACAGTGCAGAAAAGTTGGGATGCTCTTTAAATTTAAACAAAATGAACACTGAAAACTGTCAAACTATTCATAAATATTTATGCTACCAGTCTCAAAATAGTTTGAAGACATCTGGTCATCAAGGTTATAAGTTTGTGGAGTGTTGGTGTTGGAATTAGGTACAAGTTTCCAGCTGCTGATGAGTTTGTGGTCATCTTTGAAGTATTTTATGTTTAATGATGTGCCAAATTCTTCATAAGAGAAAGGTCCGAGCTGCAGGCAGGCCAGTCGAACAACTGGACTCTGTGAAGTCGTGCTGTTGTAACGGCTGCAGAAGGTGGTTTAGACTTTATCTTTTGTGAAATCTGCTGGCCCTTCCCTGAAATAGACATCATCTGGACGGGAACATTCATTGCTGTAAAACCTTTTATATACTTTTTAGCATTTATAGTTCACACCAAACATGTAAAGTTAGACACTTGTTATGTTCTGTTGGGAATGAAATATTGGTTGACATGGTTTGAAGGTCCTTTCAGTTTTCATTTTGCAGTGCGGGTTGTACTGTAAATCTGTATTGGGTGTAATTACATTACTCCAGCAAGCAGTGTAGTTTTAATTTTTAAGTCCTTAAAAGTTTTATTGATGCAAAAGACCTACAGTACTAGATATTGTTACTATTAATTAAAAATGAAGATACAGTATATCTGCACATAAACATGACTACTTAGGCTGTATGGTTCATATTTCTAACGCCAGTATTCGTCTGAAACAGAGAGGCCGTCGGGCAACCCGGTGTGCGCTGTGCTGTCAGTACATAATACTGATCTGCAGTATCAGTGTGGGTGGATGGGTGGAACACCACAGGCCCAGCTGTCGTTCCCAGCACTAAGCAACACCAGCAGTGGAGCACAAAACCTCAGCCTGACTGTCATTCCCTCTACCGACCTAAACAGGAAAACTGTCATCTGCATGGCAGACCACCCAATCGAACAGAATAAGTGCAATGTAACAGCAAGTAAGTTGTTTTTTCCCCCTCAATGATAAACCCAGGGGTTTTGTTCCAAACTTGTAATTCAGAAATGTGGATTTACTCAACTCACAACCCTAAACAAATGCCTTGCCGCATGTTTTTCCAGGTAGTCCATCAGAGTTCCTCCCAGCTGTGAGTACCACAGTGGACCCGGATGGAAAAATAGTGGTCACTATCCAGTGTATGAGTGAAGCCTCCCCTCAGGCTGTTGTGTCGTGGTCCACAGGCAACGAGGCTGTCACCAGCGGGACAACATACCAGATCAGCAGTGACACCACACAGCTGAAAATCCGCCATAGCAATATCAGCAGCTTTATCCTTCAAAACTACACCTGCACCTGTCGCAACCCGCTGGGCAGCAAGAGAAGAGAAACTCAACTACAACGTAAAGTTCTTCCTCTTTAGATTCATTTTATTCTGTTTTTTGACTGTTTTGGATAGAAAAGATTTGGTGTTACCTCTGGATTTATGGTGCACTAAATGTCATCCCTTAACTACTTTCCCATCATCCAGCCTTATGTTGTCCCACTCCCACCTCTGTGCTCCAAAGCAAACTATGCATTCACTGTAGTCCTGGCTTAGTATTGAGTGTGCTGCTACCATCCAAATAATTTTGACTCATTTTGCTACCAAAAATCTTTTAATTGTTTTTTAAAATGTTTTTACCCCAAGTTATGTTTTCACAGCTTGTGTTAAAGAGCAAGCCCTCCCTTTTCTTCTTATAAAAATCCACCAAATTTTACCCATATCCACTTTCAGACTTGTATTGTAGAATATTTGCGTTGAAGTCCATCAACTTTTAACCAGAGTTGTCTTTTCAAATATATTGCTTTCTCATGTTCACATATCAGGACATTTCTTGTGTTCAGTCGAAACATGCTTAAACTTTTCAGCTCTCATGACATGAGGGTTAGCCGGTACATGTCTGTCAGGTAAAAGAGGTAAAAGAGTGCAACACTGGTCTGAATACAGAAGACAATGTCCGCTCTGTTACCACTTTTCGGAGCTGGTCTGAAAGCCTTTTTTTCATACCTGAGAAACATCAAACAATTCTGTTTTCTTTAGATCAACATCATACAAGTAGTTGAGTTTCTGTGGCATCACAACTTTGTTTCTGTTTAGTTTTTTTTTACTTTGGGCCTGTATTTTCACTGCAAAAATACTTGTCCACTTTATATTTGTACTGTGGTGGTGAAAATTATGTTTAGTTCTCACATTATCTGCTGCATTGCAAACTTTTTTTTTTATTATTTATTTGTTTTATTAAATTAACAATCAAAAAATGTGCAAAAATCCTCCATGCACTTCAACAGCAGTACATTCACTAGTCACCCTTATTCTAACAAAATATCTTAGGTTTTTGAAGCTACATATAGAATGTGATCACCTTAACTTATACAGCAATGCAAATGTTTGTTCTTTTAAAACATACTAAGTTTCTGTTGCCTTCAGCTTCTAATTTGGAGAACTGCTTGTGTTACTAGAAACAAAATACAATGGGCCCTTAGATAGAGAGAGAGCTCGTTAAGTAATACCAGAGAGTGATGTTTCCCTTTTAAACAAAGCTCCTCAGTCTTTGTATACCCTTGGCTCCCCCTCACTCCCAGTCCTTCTCCCTCTCCAGGGCCGTCGATCTCAGATTCCAGTTTGTTCCCTAATCAAGATGGAACCATCATCACTCTGACCTGGGAGGTCCCACCGACGTCTGTCGTTACAGGTAAGACAGAAAATAATTGCAGGAAAACAGGTCTGTAAAGCCCCAGGCTGACTTATCTCAGACAAATCACGCAGGCGCAACTTTCTCAATGTGAATTGGTTGATACAAGCAGAGCTCATGAGGAGGAATGCTGACTTAATGTGGAAAAGCAAAACTCTTCGCAGAAGATAGGGGTGTAAATATTGTGTCATGTGTGAAGCCTCTAGCAGGGCAGGGCTGTTTTAAGAAAAAATATTTTAAGGACGAAACTACAGTGAAAACAGAACTTTAGTTTGTGTCATTTAATATACAGCACAGTAATTAAATAAAATAGGCTCCTGAGATTTATAAGTAAAGTATCCTATTGAGATTAGCTTCTGCGTTTTTTTCCTAGCTGATGAACTCTGTAGCAAATAAAAAGTTTTCTTTTCTTCTCTTTTTACAGGGTTTGACATCCAAATGAAAGGTCCAGATCTCCTGAGCACAAATGGCAGTAGTATCCACACAAAAGGAAGCCGAAATGAATACCGCATCATTCAGCAGAAGCCCGGTTCTGCCAGGAGCACAGACATCTTCATACTTGATCCAGACTTGACTTACCGATTTCGGATCATCCCCAAAGCTCGTTTTAGTGATGGAGAGCCATCTGAGGTTCATAGAATTGGTCCAGGTATGGAAAATTGTTTGTGTGTCTTCAGATATGAAGTTTGTTGAAAACTTGATGTGGCAATGGTGACATCCCATATTTCCCAGGTGATGGGCTGAGTGGACCCGCCATCGCTGGCATAGCAGCTGGGATCCCATGCAGCATTCTCTTCCTAGTGCTTCTGCTGTCTGGCCTCACCTACCTCATTGTATACTTCAAAAAGAACAAAAGTAGGTGAAGTTCAAACCCCAAATGTAAAATACTTATACCTGTATGCCATTCTGAGTCAGTTTGTGTCTGTGTACTGTTAAGGTGATCTACAAATTAGGCCAATGAGTTAGATCTCTTTCCTTGTCAAAGTATAAGATTATAGAAGAGGAGTGAGTTTGAGGGGATTATGTCTAACTCTGCCATAATAGTTGGTGACATTCTCGTCATAGTTCATTGCTGCAGTGGTGAGATTTGCATGCAGTTCTAATAATAAAAACTAAAACAGAAATGACTGAATATATAACTCCAGTCCTGAGTGCGTTGATGTGTTTATTCCTCACTGGTGCTACAAAGTCTTTAACAGAAGGCACTTCTTTTTTAAAAATCTTTGCAAAACAAGAACCTATAAATGCCTATAAAAAAGGCACGTGGCTTAAAGGGTAGTTATAGGATTACCTTGTATGTTTCAGTATTTTAAATGACAATTTTTCAGCCAAGGTATGTACTGTGTAACAGAATAAGCAGGCTAGTTGTAGCTGATATAAAACTGTGATGTAGGGAACCATTACTTGCTCATATCATCATAATCTTTTCATATTTTTCCTCTCTATTTAATTTTTCAGGTCATCAGACGAGATATCCAGTCGCCAGAACTGTTGAGAAGGTTTGAATTAATTTTCTGGCTAAAATAAAAAATCTGGTTAGATTTTGAGTGAATGGAAAAGTTAATGGTGATGGCTGGTGGGGATTTTGTGGGTGTAAGGTAGTTTATTTAATGCTCTTAACATTTCATGCTTTAGACAACAGTGGATATCTCATTATGTACAAAATATGACTTATTCAGCTGTTAAATTGAATCAAACTTTATTAAGTGTTGAGCCTGACATTACAATTTTTGCATATTGAAAAAAAAGTGTCACTATTGTATATAAATAAATAATTCAGAAACACACACTTGCTCACACTCTCATGTTTGATGCTGGTTAGTTGCTGTAATATTTGGTCTCTCACAGGCAAGAACATCCCAGCCAGACATCACTCCTCATAACCTGCTACCAGCAGGACTGAAGTCTCTTCCTGACTACAACAGACTGCAGCAGGTAAACTCTTTATAAACTAAAAAAACATACGTGGGAATCTGTCAATGAAATCATTTCAAATAAACTCGCTTTTGTCTTTTTATTTTCATGTTTTTTTTCCTCCTCAGACTCCCTCTGAAAGGTCCGTTGCCTTACCCACATTTATCCCCCTACCACCACCTGTCAGAGTCGCAACCACAGTCTAAATTTCAACATTTTATTTTAATGTATTTGTCGCTTTATATTTGTTTTTATTTTATTAGAAAATATTTTATATACTTGTATAGTTTTGACTAAAATAATCTTTGGGAATCAGTGTAAGTGAAACTATGTTCGATTGTTGACAAACCCATTAATGATATTTATTTAGGCCTATAACAAATTATTATAAGACATGCATGGAATTAAGAATTAGCAATTCTGTATTCTTCATGTTTTCAACACTTCATGTATTTTATCATTAAAATGTCAGCCTGCTGCTGATTTCATGGCATGTCACTGATACACATTCAATTGTTGTAGCTATAAATTATATGTATTTTTAAGGTATTGGAGGTTATTGTCATTTTCTTAATCCCCCTGCCTTTAATGTCTTTTATCTGCTTCCATGTTGTGTGAAAGGTTGAGACAGGTCAGGTGTTCAGGATTACCACACAGATGTGGAAATGTACATGTATGCACATTTTAGAATAATGTGTAGTTCTCGGTATTGTGTTTTTCATGTCTGAGATGAAATCTTATGAGTTTTTTGCAGCTCCGTTTTGTAAGTTTCAATGCATGTATAAATCATAAATTGAAGCAAAATATACTTAATTTATTATCAATATTTCAGGTTCATAACACTTTATAAACTATTTGTATATAAAATACAAACCACTTGATAATCTACTACTTTGCTCTAAAACAAAGAGAAAAAATATTCAGGGGTTATAATGCTATTATTTTACTGATCCAGTGTAATTGAGATCAGACTGGGCTATATGTGGGTCATGAACTAAAATGACTTTGATGCTCCTGGTTTAGAGATAAATGGGTGAAATCAGATCCTGCACTGATGAGCAGATGTGCTTGAAGAGAGTGATTGTAATAAAAAAACTGCAATAATCTTAACAGAAAAGCTTTTAATCCCCCTAAGTTTTTTGCAAGCTCTGCAACAAACCTTCATGCATATGATTGAGAATGAAGTCACTATACTTGTGCATAAGTATGTCATATCTTTGAGCAGAAGATGGTGCTATAGAGCCATTAAAGACATGTCATGAATATGATCAAACTGTGTGTTCAAAGGATGACATTTTTAAATACCATAAATACCTGCAGTTAAAAATAGTATATGTTGGATTGAGCTTTTTTCTCTTGATGTTGTTAAAAGTAGCCTAAATCAGTTTTAATGTTTGATACGCTTTTCTAACCAGCAAAGTTGAACAATACTTGTTACCTATAAACTGTTAATTAATGGTAGTGACTATTGCAAGAACTAGTTATAACATTGCTGTGCCCAATCCTTGTTACACATCTACATGTAATCTATGCCAGAATATGAAATGTGCTTACTTTTATGCAGTGTTTATTAACTACCCAGTTACTAATATCCTTCAGAATTAATGCTCATCTCTCCCAGCAGGCAGATTTCCCTGGACATTACCCAGACCATCTGAGAAGTAATTAGCAGTATCACATATATATCTATAGCCATTAATGTGGCATATGTTGTAGCAGCTGTGACTCGTCTACAAAAGTCTACAAGCCATTAGAATTCTGCTTGCTGTCCAAGTGATTAGATACGGGTTCAAATCTGAAGCATTATCTGCCCAAGACAGAATACGTAGGAAGATGGGATGTTAAGTTTTATTTGACAGTATTAGAAAATTATTACGGGCACAAATTATTCCTACAATAGCTAAAAGTCATGTGCAAGAAAAAAGAGGTAATTTAAATAATGTTGAATAGTCCTGTTTATTGTCAGTGCAACATTAGGACGTACATTGATATTTCTTCACTGTCTGTGACTATTAATATCTTTATGAAATGCAAAGGCTGAGATGTGGGTTGTGTTTGTTTTTTTAACAGGTTTCTGAGTAACGGTTAGCCTAATTTTAAAATAATTCAGGACAGCTTTAAGCTCAGAGCAGTAGTCCGCCTTTTACTGTCACTGTAGCAAACTGCAATATTACACATTTAGTGTGAATGTTTGTAAGATCCTGTAAGCAGGCTGGAACTTTAACAGCTTTTTGGTCATGTCTCTGCTCTAAACGTGTATCTGTCCCCATGACCACACCCCAGCTATGCTGAAAGAAAGTGTGTGCTTCAGCATGTTTCATTGACCGCAGCAGTACTGCAAGCCTTTGCACATCCACAGTTCCAGAACGCCTGGTAGAACAACAGACAGGGACTGTGCTGCAGCGGCCTCATATCCCAGACCCCCCCCAACCTCCCCTCCCCCCAACAACATCATCCCTGACCCCCAAAATACTCCCATGTAGTTCAACGTGAACATATCACGTGGCTTCTGGCCCACCAGCTCAAGTGCATTTGTTCAGTGCTGATTGTTTTAAAGGATTTTGCCTCCATCAACAGAAAAGTGGAGGGGGTAACCTTTTGGAATTCAGCCTAGGGCTTCCTCTTTGACGTTTTGCTCACTCGGGGCTTGTACTCTCTCTCACTCTTTCCCTGAGGAAAGGCTGATACTTAAGGGATTTATTTATCCTGAGGAATTCTGGTAAGACAGTGTGAAGTGCTTATTTACGTTTTTTTTTATTTCCTTCAAATGGCTGTTGCCTTGTAGTGGAACTAGGGGGTTATTTAGGAGAATTTATGGCATCACATGCCAATCAAGTGTAGATCTTATATGTTGGTTTTTAGATGGATCTAGTCAAAAATATTCAAGATTTTGGCCAAACCATTTACATGCAATTTTCCTATTTTGCACAAATATCTGCAACATTTTCTCAAACATATCTCATTTTTTATATTTACATGTAGAAATTTTACAGTACTTTTACATGATAGTATTAAATATTAAATCTGACATACAGGAGTGTTGTTCCTGTATGTAAAAATATCTCTAAGGGAATGTACATTATATGTGACGCTCAGGCCCCGCACTCTGAAGTGCGAACTATGTAATGTATGTTCCTCTGAAAGCATTGACCAAGCTGTATAAATAATTTCATCTATATTTGCTTGTAGTTTCATTTTTTCCAGCCACTACGTCCTGCATTTTGTGGCGACTGTGATGTCATCAGGCTATTTCCTTACATTTGGGTTTTCTTTATTATGGCCAGTGTGTGTGTGTAGGCCCAAAGCTCTCATACCAGAGCTTTAAAAACCTCAAGTACCATCTTTCTTGTGACAGGAACTTTAAATGTCACTGCAAATACAACAGTGTCAGCCTGGTATTTATATGTGGAGGAGATCTGAATTGATAATGCAATGAGTCATTGTGCATGCCCACAAGCTGTGAGAAAGTGTCACCTCTACTGTAGAAAGGATGCAGGGGTTTGTATTCTACCTTGTTGCCAGACGTTGAACTCATAGCTGGAGAAAATGGCATGCAAAAAAAAAAAAAGACGAGAAAAGAAATAGATAACCTGAATGGCCCTTGTTGTTTCTGATATATAAATATTGGAAGAATTCAGAATTAAAGTGCTCTGCTTTAGAATCATGGAAATAAAGTCAAACATAAGCTTCATACCTGTTTTAGAAAATGGTTGCACTGCTCATAGCACTGTCTCTGCTAACGTCCATCTCCTTGCCTTAAACACAGTGCATAAAGCCTTGGCCGAAGTCATAGTGTCACTGATGATGTACAGCTTCATGGGAGGTGGCCTGTTTTGTGCCATCGTAGGGAACATTTTGTTGGTGGTCTCCACAGCCACAGACTACTGGATGCAGTACCGTCTGTCCGGCAGCTTTGCCCATCAGGGCTTGTGGAGATACTGCATGTCTGGCAAATGCTACATGCAGACTGACAGCATTGGTAAGTAGGGAAATATTACTGTGGACTCTAAAACTCTAATTTCAGGCCTTCTGTTCTAATTATTGTTAGATACACTTACTTCTAAAGTGTACTCAAAAGAATTTCTTGATTCTCATATGATGGAAGGTGCAGCTTTCTGTACACTCATACTATTTTCTCTTTCCCTCGTTTTTTTCCAAGCCTACTGGAATGCCACTCGTGCTTTCATGATCCTGTCTGCCATGTCATGCTTTGCCGGCATCATCGCAGGGATCCTCTCTTTTGCTCATTTCTCTGCTTTTGAGAGGTTCAATCGCTCCTTTGCTGCAGGGATAATGTTCTTTGTTTCAAGTGAGTAATGGACTAACCAGCTGATGTCATATAAAATCCACTCTCCACCCCATTGCATGAACAATATGCTGGTTACAATACTGACATAAAAGAGCTGACTGGGAACTATGTAAACATATATTTTAAAGATATTTGAATGTGTTTTGCTTGTTCTCCACCACACCAGCGTTATTTGTCCTGCTTGCGATGGCCATCTACACTGGGGTTACGGTGAACTTCCTGGGCAAGCGTTTTGGTGACTGGCGTTTCTCTTGGTCCTACATACTAGGCTGGGTGGCACTGCTCATGACCTTCTTTGCAGGTTGGTTCATTTAAGTGAGATTCTGTGTAACTAATGTACCTTTCTGAGAGTAGACAAAACCTTTGGAACAGTTTCACAAATTCATTAAATGATTGTTAAAATTGTTCTTTTTCATTAAAATAAATAACATTTGAAACAAAGTTCTGTTACATAATTATTTATTCAGACGCTCTTGTGGCTGTTGTTGCAAGTCAGTAGTCTCAAAATATGAACTTCTGTAAATCTCTACAATTTCAAAGTAAACAAACTATTTTGAGGCAAAAAGGTGTCCCCATAAACAAGTTTTCTTTGCAATTATTTGTTGTAATGTAACTTCTGCATTCATCTCTGGAAATGTTAACTTTCTTCATACTTTCATTAATTTAAAAAACACAATACAAAAAACAACAATACAGTTCATCATGTTGTACTGTATATATCAT
>JAVQJG010275220.1:0-11711 GCA_036024015.1 Craterocephalus amniculus
ACATACATATATACATACATACATACATACATACATACATACATACATACATACATACATACATACATACATACATATAAGTTCATTGTTTGGTGGCGCACATGCTCACAAATAGACAAAAAGAAAAAGCTGTTGGCCAAATGATGTACTCTAGCGCAGGTGGGGTGAACATCTACACTAATCTCACTGTAATCATGAAAGCACACAGATGACGCTCTTCCTGTGGCAAGCGAGGAATAACTCACAGTAGTTATTGGTACAATTCTTTGCAGTCATCTCCCCACTTTTTCTATCACAGAAGGGTTGTGGTGCGCCTCCTCCCACGCTAAAGCCAGCAGTAGTGTGCAGTCCACAGCACTGAAACAGTCCTTCACCAACTGTTCTCCATCTGAGACTTATAATGATGAAAATAATGAAAGAAAAAAGTGGAAAAATACTTCCATTGTCTGGTATTTCAGGCTCCAACTTGCGCACTAAAAGTCTGTCATTACTATAAACTACAATCCACAAATTCATTAGCCAGCATGCAGCTTCCTTTCATGTTAACCTAATGAACATGTTACCACAGTGTAAGACTCTGCTGCATAAAATAGAGCATGTGCAGGGAATTTTGGTTATTTTAGTTTGTTAATGCACCAGGTGGTAAGGATGCCACTAGCACAGAGGCTGTCTTTTGTATGCAGGGAGACTTTCCGGACCATGTTTTTCTGCACATGCTGTAAGACTAGCCTCAGACATTATGTCTCAGTCCACTTATATGCTATGTCACAAAATTATAATTTGATATTTGAATGAATATAGACGTATCGATCCATTGCAAGTAAACAAAATTGAAAACATTTTTGAAAGTTTTCCCACATAGTGCAAAAATGCAGCTTGTGGTGTGCAGTACTCATTCCTCAGGAGTAAGAAATTCAGTTCAGCATGAGGATGCATGTTGTTTATCTTATTCCTTTTTTCACTCACTTGGTAAGGCTGATATCCTCTATATTAACCCATCCCTCCCCCTTTACCAGATTCAACCATTTAGAACGACCGGTGCAAACTTGTGGTCAAAATACAGATTATTCACGTTCTGCAGCTGCATTCTTTATTTGCTTAATTGAACTTTAATTCTCGATTAGTCTTGTTTTTGTCATGATTTCCATATTGTTGCAAAACATGTTAACTATGGTAAAAAGTTTTATACTGTTTCCTTTAGTTTTGTTATGAAGTACTTAAAATTGACTTCATTTCAGTTCGTCTAGATGAAAAGATAGGACATATTTTCCTGGAAACATAACTCAGATTTTGATAAATATTCAAACAGCCCCACCTATTAGTAAACAGGGATTTAGATTCAGTATTTTAATTTTAATTTAAAAGTTTAATTTTAAAACATTTCAGTTACTGGGAAACCAATTTTAAGGAAATGCTGACTGCTTTGTTGTATGGTTACTAGCTCCATCTGGCCACATCAGTGGAGATGAAAAACAACAACAAAAAGATAACCACTACTGGAGCGCTTCTCAAATGAACAAACCAACTTGACCAAGCATCCTTTGTAGGGGCACTTTATCCATTCTGTGACTTAACTGAGCTGTGTTTTCCACATGTTTCCTTTTCATGTAGAATTTCCATTGAGTTTGCCTCAATTTCAACTGCAGCAAAAAAAGTTCACAATTCAATGTACTATTCTGGTAACAGTAATTGGTGGAAAAACATCAATCAATTTAGTTGAAACTTTCATTACCAAGGTAAATAACTGCATCTCAGTTGATAATTAATTGTTAAATTTGTATTCCCCACTATGTGAGTCTTATGTTCACTTAGTGCGGAGTATCATTTCAAAGGACTTTGTTGAATGAATTAAAATTTGTTTTCCCTAAGGAGTTTGTTGATAACAGGGCAATACTTAAATCTTGAAGTGCCAGCCCATGAAAACACAGACTCAAATCATTGATGATTTCATAAAAACTTCCAACCAAACAGCAGGATTAATGGCATCTGTCCATGTGCCCTGTCTGCTGACTTTCAGACAACTTTCAGGCATAAATGAGCAGCTGTCATTACAAGCTCCCTGGACAACCGCAAGATTGTAAAAACATTTGGTGAATAACGCAATGCTGCTGTGAGAAGAGTCAAATGACATTTAGATACATTCATTAATACTGAAGTTATCAGTTCTTGCTTTGTGAGTGATCATGAAGTTTGAAAAATTTTTCTACAGGCTCTCAGGGTCAAGGAAATTCTCTAGAACCACTTATGATGAAATGCAACAAAGAGGTTCAGGCTAACACTTAAGGCTTTGGCTTTGGCTAAGGACTGAGCACAACAGGGTGTTAGTCCAACCAGCAACAGAGACAAGATGATAAAAACTAACACATGGGGGCAAACAGGTAGAGCTGACTGGGTGTATTTATGCTTCATCTTCCCACGACTGCCCTTTAAATAACTAGCGTGTGAATCATTCGTAAATGAGAGGAAACAAAACTGCCGAAAATACATGTGGGAGGATTTGATTCATGTGAGTAAATGCTTATGTGACACAACACAGGTTTCAAGTTATCGGATATTTAACACATCTATGTTTAAACTGTTCAAAGTATCAAGCAGAGTCGTTACCAGTAGTTTGCATGTAGAAGTTATATCACTGTTTTAAATGCACACCTAGACAACCTCACATGGTTGCTGGCTCTATACATGCAAGCTCTGTATCCAGGAAACAACATAGATTCTTATCAATGGAACTAGAATATAATTTCAATAGACAGTATTGGTCAGCAATGTAGGCTTTTTCAATACGTTAACTGCTTTGCTTAGCAGTCTCTTATGAATACACAATGATATACAGCTTAATATGATCAGTCTGCATTCAATATTACTGTAGTTTTTACAATAGTACTAACTAAATGTATTATTCTTTTCAATGTCAATAAATTGATTCTGATTCTGACACTGATTCTGATTCTGATTTGGATTCAGATTTTTAAGAATATCATTCCACAAAAAGGTTGATGGGTTGAAAATGTAATTAAAACATTTTTATTTATTCAAAAATCAAGTTTCTTAAAGAATGTCATATGATGATGCTTTTATGTCAGCATCTGAGAACAATTGAAACAACAGAGGCAGGAATAAAACCAAGGCTTTCTAGTTTAAGGTCTTAAATTTGGTCCTAAATTTGGGCTCATTGTTGCAGCTTGACTCTTGACTGTGTCATTTATTTACTTTCAGTTTAGCTTGTTTTTGGTTGCATCAGTACATGCCTACAACATTTTATGCTGCAGTAAAGTTGTCCTTCTATTTTTAGCTTTTAATATTTATTCATTTATCTATTTATTGAAATCAAGTTCTTAATAGTGGTTGCAGAATTTCACAGATGAGCTTTTGTTACTCTAACACTGACTCACCTTGGGAACCTGTTATTTTATCACGGGCAATAAATTCAATGAGAGCTTACATTTTTTCAAATACATTGAAATATCAAGATTTTGTCTGAAATTTTACAAACGATTTAAAATGAATGATTATTTATTTTTTGCAAATCCTTCTGTCTTTGTCAGACCTGATGAATACTCTACAATATCAGCTTTAACTATGATGGCTAGTTGTTCAAACTTCGCACAAGTATACAAATTACCTTTAATGGCATGACAGGAAATCTTCTTGAGCAATGCATTCAGACTTACAGACAGTATGAGAAAAACACGTGAGGGCACCAGCATCCCCTAATAGCTAAGAGGAAAGACCAGTTAGCCATCACAGAAAAATGGCATTAAATCTAAACATGAGTTAAGAGAAATGACAAAAAAAGAGAAAAAGAACACATACATGTATTTATTACTGTATATTATAGTATTACCTGTGTTAAAACAAAAAAAAAACCTCAGCTAAAATGATGAAGAAATAAATAAGCATTTACAAGTTTCTGTTTGACAGTATGAACTTACAAAAAAATCAAATCATTTTGTTGCAAACTTGTATCAAAGCTTTGTGTTAGTTGCCAAACACTAGATGAAGCTCATACTTCTCCCTCTGATCACAGAATAACCCAGGATCAAGTGACAATACTGCATGATAGCTGTGAGTTTTTGCTCAAAAAGTAACCGTCAGTGTCATGTAATGTAAATCTTGCTGTGAGCCAGTTTCCCATGTTAAAGTGTCTTAAAATGTGATTTTAGAATGAATATCAACAGAAATTACCCTGACTACTGCAGGGTACTATGGTGAGTTGGCTTTGTTATCACAGTAGGGCTTGCCGACTTTCATTCACAAAATCAGAGTGTTTGCATCCATATCAGATGAACCATGAAAGAACTGCAGTTCTTTTCTGCACAGTCCTGTGAATTAAGGCCACAGAGTGTAACAACACAAATATAACTACAATTTATTCATCACTTGTGGTTGAAAATGCTTCACGGCTGATGGATAATTAATGTTAACGACCCATGCCTCAATAGACTCTTCCCAGTGATGTTCTTACCGTTTACTTTTGGCTTCTTTAGGGGTTTTTTTTGTGATGACTTGAACTTAAGGTCAAGTTGATGCTAAGTTGCATCGAATTGTTTGGTCGTAAGTCTTCTTTTGTCATTTTTGGTCATATGGTTAAGATGATCCTGAATATAGAAATTTGTTCAATACTTTTTGTATGTAGCCAAGCTCAAAGTACATCTAGGTACTACAGGTATAAACTAATCCCGGCAAACACCGGAAAGAGACCCTCGCCATTGCTGAGGTGGTATTTATCTCCAGAGGTGGTATTTATCTCCAGGTATTTATCTCCAGATAAATACACTCATCAATAACTTTAGACCATTGTCTGATGTTGTCAGTCAGATATACATGCTGCCATATGTTGGCAAATGCAATATAATTAGGACTTGTCACCTCAGTAATGGTAGCGCCACAAATGGCACAACACACAAACCAGCCACCGGATTAGACAAAATATTTGCAGAGTTGCTTCTCCTTGATAGAGGAAACAAACACAAGCAAGCTAGCAAGATCCACAATGAAAATTACAAGTTTTAGATCTACCTGTAAAGTCTGGTTGTTTCTTTTGGCTAATTGGTGAGAACATTTTTGTACTAACAGTGATGCTCTTGCATGTTTGACTCAGAAAAACAGTTGTATACAGGCAAACATTGTAACCTTAGCAGTGTTCAAGAAGTTTGTGATTGATTCAAAGTATAAGAATTTTAACAAATGAGATATGCTTCAGATTCTGAACTTTTTCTATTTTCCTTAGGCACGAATCTTTGAATGACTTGTGCACACTTCAGCCTCTGTCCCTTGTCCACAGATATTTGATCTCAAACTGTAAAGACTGAGTGGAGCTTGGCAGTTTACACGATGTATCTTTCCCTTGTAAGCTTGCACAGCCTGATCTATTGGATGGTCTAACTGGCCATGTTTAGTCTTCATGCTGACAACACATGCAAATGTAACAAGTGGAACCAAGCTCCAACTACAATAACTCCTTCTAGTTTACAGAACTCTGCATTTTTAACATGCTCCATCTGATGTGGAAGTAAATACTCTGAGACAGAGCCAGGACTTTGTCTCCTGTCATTGTTACCTTTTAAAATCCAACAGTCTGGTAGACAGAAAAATAGCTCTTAGTCTACAATAAATAGACTCCAATGCATATTCTCATCATAAAGTCAGAGAAAAGTATAACTCCCCCCTAATATGAAGCAGTAAATACTGCAATTTAACTTGCAAAAGCAAGAGTAACTAGTTCAGGCCACACACACATGCACACAGATATAAACACACACTCAGTGGAGCTGCATTAAGCCAGCAGGAGTAGATGCTCAACATGTCATCTCAGCTAATTAAGACTGGAGGATTCTTGGACTTCCTGCTCTGTTTTCATTTTCACGAACATAAAATTCTGCACCCATTCTAATGCATTAGAAGGAAACCTCCAACCCCACTCTGTTCCCCTAAACCTGATGCTGATCCACATCCTTCATTGCAGCCCTAAAATGTTAGATTTTTGATCCCATTCTATTTCCCATTGATCCTTTCAATTTTTTAAGGTGAAGGAAATTTCTAATCTCATGACGACACTCTTATTTTCTTGTGTCCTCTGTAGGGTGGAGGTGCAGAAAAAATATGACAGAATGTCTAGAAATAGCCTGTTTGAACATATCACACATCTGTAATGCTTTAATCAACACGTCTGCCAGAGTTTAACGCTTTCTGCATTTTGGAACATGCTTCCTGACACACTCGCAAATGTGCAAGGCCACGTTCAAACATAATATCCACAGGATGGTTAAACCTACTTGGGGGCATATGTAAAAAGAGAGCAAAGAAAGTCCTCCTCTGCGTGTTTCTGATTTATCTATAACAGTGTCGCTGATTACGAGCATGTTCGATGAAATGCCAACAAATGAAGAAACAGACCTCCTGCAAGCCTGTCAGAGCGACTAGCAGACTTTGAGCTAACATGCAAAACAGAGGCAGCAACAGAGAGATAGAAACAACGACACAAACACGGAGGTGGATTTACCTACCACACACGGGCAGAGAGAAGGGAGCTTAGTGCGGCCCTTCATGAGCAAGAGACAGAGGAAAAACAGCCTCCCAGACACCCGCAGTAGCGGAGGAGAGAGATGGGGAGACAGAGAGAGAGAGAGAGAGAGAGAGAGGGATGGGAGGTAGGGAAAAGAAGAGGAAATAAAAAAGAGGGAGGGGGAAGAGATGGTAGACATGGAGGGGAGGGGATGTTGTACCAGATGAGGAGAGAGAGTTTTCCTGGAAGCCAGAGTTATTGGTGTTGGATATATCTTGATTTTAAAGGCAGGAGTCTGAAAACAGAGGATGGGCAGTCTGCTCCAGCTGTGACTCATAAAAATGTGTTTGCCCCTGCCGGTGAGTGAGGGGGGAAGGGGATGTTAAAACGGTGAATCAACCTTTTTGTAGTATGTTATTTCTATCCTTGTTTTTTACAATCGGCACCTATCCACTCTGCTCTTTGCACTCTCATGCCGATGTGTTATTGAACACAAAGGTGCATACATCAAGTAAAAGCAAAAGAGAGAATGAGACCGTTTTTGACACAGATAGGTCTCAGTTAGTCAACCTCTATGTAACTGAGTCAGAGCTTCTATATTAATTGCAACCTCAATGTTTTTTCATTTCTGTGGTGAAAATTCCTGTCACTAGTCTCCCACAATGGCCTGAACTTCCTGTACTGTAATTAAAGGGGTAATTATTTGAAAAGTCCAATTGGTTTTGTTTTTGCGTCAGACAGGCATGACATTTCCTAAAGAGAAAAAAGAAGCCTAACCTGTGAAATAAATCATTCTCGGGGAGAAGTCCCCCGCTGAGATATGATAGGCGGTATGGTTGGTGCAGGAAGACAACACTGTGAATGTGAGTTACAGTCATCTGAGGAAAAGTGGAGTAGCATCATGCAGCAAGAAAACACTAAATTTGGCCCACTGAAATTCAAATAGCTTCAACCTTCTGAATCATAGTGATGAAAAGTTGCTCTTCATGAGAATGCAGGAGACTTGGACTTGCTGAAATTGTGAGGTGATTTCAACAAATGTATGAAAATACTGCTCTTTTACATTTGGTCTTGTAAACCATCTTTGCTGTGAACGTTTCAACCAGGATGAATTCTCCGGCTCAAATAAGAGAAGAAATCTTTGTAATTTTGGTACCATTTTTCCTTTTTATCTCTCGCCTGGTAGTACTGGTGGTATACTCAGGAGGGAGGACGGTATTCTCTTATTCTTTTCTACCGTCATTTAGGAAAGACTTTTTTCCAAAGTGACTTACATCTGAGAGTGAGAACACACAAGCAATAAATTAAACAGGAGGGGATGTCATAATTAAGGGCTGGTCAGACTGCTGTGAGTCCAGTTGCTGCAGGTGCTGCCTTAGTGCTTTAAAAAAAATAAAAATTCAAAGAAATAATCATATGCAATCTGTTGGATTTCTCTGGGCTTTTTTAATGAACTGGTTTGTATCATCAACACAGTGACTATGAACTGGACTAAGCTTGTTACAACTGGATCACAATGAACTGGCTTGTACTGATTGTCTGTTAAAGGAGATATAGCTGATATTATTTTAATCTTTCTAAGAAACATGGCTTCTACACAGTATATTATGTGGTAATTGGGGAACGCTCTTTCTTTACCAGTGGGGTTAACTTCTGTAACTTCCAGATTCCGATTAGCCAGTTCCCCCTAGGGAATCCGGAAGTTACAGAAGTTAACTCCATTGGCAGAGAAAGAGAGCATCACATCAAAGATACAAATTAGCCGTTATCGCTAACTAAAATGTCCTGGACTCTTGCACACGTATCATATGAGTCACTCATTTTTATGGACTTAAAAAGGGTAAGGCCAACTTCCCCCTTCTACTACATATTATACAGTGTAGAAATCATTTTTCTTAGAAAGATTAAAATAATATTAGGTATAGTTACTTTAAGTGTGCTGAGATTTGTTTTGAATTGGTAAAATACAAATAAAGTTGAAATTTACAGAAGTTTGCAACTTTTTAAAATTAAGTTATAGGTTGTTTTAGCCTGTATGACCAAACAAGCTAAGAGGTCTTTCTTTTTCTAAATTTATACCGTACATGTTTATAATTATACTTATTTTCTATATAATCAGTGGGTTTAGTATTTATCAAAATTAGTTTTCAAAATGGTCTTATCAGGCTCTCGGGTCCAGCTGTGATGCAGGTTTATAGTTTTATCATAAACTGTACACCTGACCCAGACATTATCATTGATATTGATAGGGCTAACTGAACCCTTGCAGCTCCCACAGATTTTTCAGTGCTGTTATCTACCCTTGCTACCCTTAAAAAAGTGTTTTAATTTCTCATATCCTCATCAGCTCTGTATGGTGTCTTTCAAATGTGATTTCCTCATAAACTATAAAATAGTTCACCTTGTTTACCACTTGTCTTTCATTGAGAATTCAGTTTTTCATGGAAAGTGGTAAAAGCCGAAAAATCTCTTTCTGGGGATATAAAATCTCTTTCTGGGGATATGGCCTGGTGCTTGTCACAGTGTTGCAACTTTTGCAATTAAAGGGATGGATGGATGGCTGGAAGGATGGATGGATGGCTGGATGGATGGATGGATGGATGGATGGATGGATGGCTGGATGGCTGGATGGATGGATGGATAGATGGATGGTAGCTGTAAATTTAAAGGGATACTGTGTAACTTTTGGCCAATAGGTCTCCTAAACATGTAATTTACCCAAAAACTAAACTTTTGACCCAAATATCATATTAATGGATGATTTCTAGGGTCATTAAAAGTGTTTGACACGTGTCGGCGCTCTGAGGGGGCTGCCCTATTCAGAAACCAGACACCCAGCTCATTTGCAGGAGCGGATCCGTCTCTCATGGATCATGTAACCTATTGAACTTTGCTCTACAGCTATAAAACACAGCTGGCTGACCCTCATGCTACTTTTTCATTGAAAGTTAGTCAAATTTGAACAAAGTAAGAAGGTGAACACTGAGTCTGAGGAGCTCAGAAAGAGATAAAACTGTTCCAAAGTAAAAACATGACAAAGGTATTCTTTGTTATTCCTGAACTAGAAAGGATGTGCACACAACCCAGCTATACTGTACTTTTGACTAATCGTTGCCCTGACTGGTTTTGGATTTCATGAGAAATGCACCAATATTAGTGCATTATTTTTCATAAGAAATCATATAACCCATTCCTGAGAATAGCCTGCACCTCTGGGACTCTGAAGTGCTGGTCACACGAGGAACGGGAATCTCTGCAGTTCTTCTCAGTACAGACAGACTGGGATGTTTTCTGTGAGTCATATGGTAGGGATATTGATGGAATCACTCCCTGCATCACCGATTACATCAATTTCTGTCTAGAAACTAACATACTCAACAAAGTAATTCAGTACCACCCAAACAACAGACCCGGAGAACCATTAACCTGAAAGCTCTGCTGAACCAAAACAAAAAGGTTTTCAGGGAGCGTGACAAGGACAGAGGGAAAGCACTCCATAAAGAACTGAGAGTAAGAATTAGGAAGGGAAACCAGACCCATGAACCTAAAAGAAGCAACAACGGGACCAGGACAGGCCCAAGCAAGTCTAAGCAGGCATGAATAAGATCATAGTATTGCAGCCAAAGAAGCAACTGGACAGACTGAATGTCGGTAAATGTAAAGGTGGTTTGATCAAATGAGCTACACTACAAAAATGTTTTACTTAGTTGTTGAATCTTTACACACATATTCAACAAGAGCCTGCGTCCACAGATTTCATTACAATGTGGAAAACATCATGAGTTCTCCCGGTGCCCAGGAACGAACGTCCTACTGACTCAAAGAACTATAGGCCCTCACCTCTCACCCCAAGTACTGTATAATAAAACCCAAAGAGTTGGCCTTATCTCTGATCACACCCAGTTTTCATGCAATCTGGACACTTCTGATCTAATATTGAGGTTCAAGTTCTTCAACTTCTCACATGCCCTCAGTACCTTCCAACAACAGCTGCTTGGTGAGTAGTTGAGGACCATGCAGATCCATCTGGCTCTGGCTTCCAGGGTCAGAGACAATAACAGACCACAAAATAATTGCTTCCTTTCTCAAAGGAGCTGATGTTCAGCCCTTAAACCTGCTGATCACGTTTCCCTCAAGAAACATAGAAGTTAAATGATTTACAAAAAATAAGCTGTTTTCACCAAATTAAACAGGTAACAATATTTACACTGCACAAAATGGGAGTAAATCACCAGTTTGATCACGATACAGTATTATATCAATTTAAAAGATAACGAATCGATGTTTGCAGATATCTCAGATTCAATCATAAAACAATTTCAATTCATTTCTATTTTAAAATCCAATTACTGACATGAAACAGTATCACAGGTAATTGAACTCAGTTCGTATAAATTTTTTAAAAAGCAACTAGAATATTAATTGACATTATTAATCCTGAACTTGTATATCTATATTGATTTAATAAAAAATCTATCTGTTCAAAGACGGGAACTCAAATGTTTCTAAATAAAAGTACGCTTGATAATTGGTTTGGATTTTTGAACCATGTTTGTACTGTATTTTGTATTGATATATATACTGATACAGACCATATGATCAATGTATCGATATAGATCCATATATTGTTACACCCGTACTACACAAGATTTGTGTAGAAGGGATTCTCTTCACAATGTAATGTCCTGCTTCTCAATTTTTAACCCCATACACTTCATTGTTTGTCTGGTAATGCTAAATCAGGTCATGATACCACAGTATAAAATTTATAGTCTTTTGCTAGGTGCATCTGCAAATGTGGGGCCCTCTTGGTCCCCCACACGTTTTATTATATATGTGAAACAGAAATAATCCTGCTATCTGACCAAGCAGTAACGTGCGGCCAAAAAATGGGAAGCCTAAGTGCCTGAAAAACAGAGTAAATTCCATTGACTCCCATGTTGCGAAGACCAACTTCACAGCTAAATTAAGCATGTTTACAGCTTACCTTCACAATTAATGTGGAAGTTTTTGTGTGCATGAATTTTTTATGACTCAGTCGTTTTAGATGTTATTTAATCTGGAAATATAGATATCCGACAGCGTCATGAAATTCGGTAACACCAACAAGACGTAAAGACCTACAAAAAGCTTTGTGGACCTTTGGCCTAGTTTAAACAGGAAATCAGGTTTTTTTGAGAAAAGTTTGATTTTGCTTCCATTTCCC
>JAVQJG010275279.1:0-11276 GCA_036024015.1 Craterocephalus amniculus
GTAGGGTGGTGAGGACAGAGTGGGAGGGGAGGGTAGAGGAGACTTGCTCTGACAGCTGCGAATGATTGAGAGAACTTAGGTTTCTGCGGTAGGAAACAGTCTTAGGAGATGCATTAGTCAAGTGTGTTTCCAGCTCTGTGTGTTGGGGGAGTCTGGACGAGACTGAGATTAAAGGATTGGGCTAGAGCCAGAAAGTTACTTGCCTGTGCTGTGTTGATATGGATGTTCATGTCGCCCATCACGATTAGAGGAGTGTCATCGTCTGGGATGTCTGAGAGTCAGACTTTCATGTGATGGCTATACATTTCCTGGCGCAACACAAAACTAAACTTTATAAACCTGCTAGAGCACAGAGAATTTTATTATTAATTATTGTAAAATCTCCTAAGAGAAGGAGCTGAGGATCTAATGGAAGCTGCACTCCAAGAATGTGTGTCATAATGTCTGACAAATCTTGTATGTATGGAGTATGGAGTTTCGAACATGACCAGGTAGAATGTATAAATGAGCCCTCTTCTAAACCACATTTAAAACATACATTTGAAATTTCTAATTTATATTTGTGCAGGTTCTGTGGTGTTATACAAGTCTGATGGAGAAAATTATAATGTACAAGTTTATATCCAGAATTAATAGTATTAGTTATACTTCTTTGGCACAATTCAGACAAGAGTTGAGCACTTATGGTCACACCCAAATCAGATTCCCATTTCTCCTTTGATATATATAAATTAGGTGTTGAAGCACTGTTCAGCAAAAGAAAATACACCTTTGAAATAAGATGGGATGTGTTTCCCTCATAAAGCAACCTCTCCAAATTACTAAAATCGGCAAAGGCCATCTCAGTTCCTAAAACAGTTCGCAAAAAGGACCTTAACTGTAAATAACAAAAGAAATGTGTACTAGGCAAATCATACTTACTCCTCATTTCTTCAAAAGACATCAAAGAACTATCCTTATAGCAGTCTTGCAGATAACAAACCCCTTTCTGATACCATACCTCCATATTCTTATTATCAATCAACATGGGTATGAGTTCATTTTGCTTCAGAGGTGTTTTAATCGAAAAAGGACTCCTTATTCCAATTTTTTCTCGAACTTTATGCCATATTTTTAGAATGTGTATAAAGACTGGATTAGTAGTTCTCTTAGATATAGTTTTAGAGATCCACTTATAAACAAAATATGAAGGAAGTAAGTAAGTCATTTTTATTTTCTGTTTGTTGCCTATAGCTTTGCTTTTTAGTGCAATTTTGACAGGCTAAAGAGGCTTCACATGACAATAATTCTGCACTGCAGAGTCTTAGCAGACATAGCGGAGCTTTTATCGTCTAAACTTACATTTAGCATTGTATTTAACTTATGCTGTGCTTACAATAAATGAATTTCACAGTCTCAGACTAAACCCGAAAGTCTGTAAAATCTGATGAGTTGTACTGGAGTCGCAGCTGCGCCCGCTGTCCCGATAATTGAGTTAATGTGGTATTCTGCACTGTTATACATCAGTCTCTTGTGTTTAATATTATCGCAAGTCACAGCGATGTAGCCGCTGTGATGAAGGCAGATCATATGCAAACCGCCAGAGTCTTTTTGTTGCGACCATAGATCGTAAGAAAAAGAGGTTGTGACACACCTTGACCAGAGCTGTTGATTATACAAAGTTGCGACGTGCCTAGACGTCGCTATAGTGGTCACGTGACTCATGAAAAAACACGCGCTGTCATGTCTCACCACAGAACAGAGAGCAATCAGCAGTATGTGCATGCTGCACATACATGTTTGTCTCTGAATGTTTTAGGGTGAGAGAGAGCATGATGGTAACAAACAGCATGATGGGTAAATGCTGAAAGAATCTAGTTATAGTCTTAGTAAATGTTGATGCTGTAAGAGTAGACTGAGACTAAAAACTGTCTTTAAATCTGAGCAGATCATCTTCCAACAGTCTTTTGCAAATCTTTTCAAAGTCCTCAAATGGTATTACACAGTTGTCACTAGCGATTCATAAAGCCTGACAGGCTGATCTGACAAGTGACATTTGGCCACTGATACTCTTTCAGCAAAGATTCTGATCTGCTTTTAAGGTGGCATTAAGTAGTTTAGGTATAAGCATTTGTCACTTTATTACAGAAACAGAAATATAATCTGTACACTTTATAGATATAAAAATTAATTTTGGACAATTTGTTTTATATATTGTTATATATAATGTTCAGCATTATATACTTGGTTTTCCTGCAGGAAGAGCTGCCATTGCAAAATGTGTTATCTAATAGACATAAATGCTGTTTAAGGGGAAGTATTCTACGTATTTAGAGTACAGTACTAGAATTAAGCAATGTAACAGAATACGATACAAAATACATTTTAAAGTGGAAATTCAGTATTCTGTACCTAAATACATTTTGGAAGTATTCTCCCCAACATTGTTTTATCCCATGTATGTTTTTCAGTAGCTACTCGTTGAGTCTTGCCACTCCATAAGAACTCTCTAATGTATTTATTTAGGTTTTTGAAAAGCTGGGTGGGACTGAAATTGGTAGGGCTTGAAAGAGATACTGACATCTTGGAAGTACATTAATTTTACAACAGTTTATTCGGCCTATCAAAGTGATGGGTAAGTGTGTCCATTTTTGTAAATCCTCTATAATTTGTTCGAGTAATGGCAAATACTTTAATTTAAACAAATATTTAAGGTCACTGTCCACAATTATTCCAAAATATTTTATAACTTTTGGGGACCATTTAAATGGGCTTCTTTGTTGGTAATTCACATAGTGGAATTTGGAGAGTGGAAGAATTTCACTTTTATCATAATTTACTTTATATACTCATATAAGGCCAAAGTTATACAGAGTTGTTTGTAGTTTTAGAAGAGACTTTGATGGATTTGTTAAATATAATATTATATAATCTGCCATAAGATTAATTTTATTAGCTGTCTTACCTATTTTTACACCACCTATGTCTGGATTTTGTCTAATGGTCTCAGCCAAAGGCTCAATGGCTAGAGTGAAAAGTCCAGGGGATAAGGGACACCCTTGCCTACTAGATCTTTTTAAAAGGAAATACTGCAGATATTTGTCCATTTGTAAAAACTTTGGCTTGGGTTTTTTTATATAAAAGCTTTATCCAGTCAATAAAAAAAGAACCAAATCAAAATTTCGATAAGACCTTAAACAACTATGGCCATTCCAGCCTATCAAAGGCCTTTTCTGCGTCTAAAGTGACTACTATTGTGGGTTGAGTGTTTAACCTTGCCGCATAAATGATATTAAGTAATCTACAGAAATTATTGGCAGATGATCATTTCTGAATGAAACCCACTTGGACTACATTAATCAATTGTGGTAAATGTCTGCTCAGTCTGTTTACTAAAACCTTAGAAATCAAGTTATAATCGGTATTTAAGAGAGAAATAGGTCGAAAAGAGGAACACTTTAAAGGATCTTTATTTTTCTTTTGAATCACAGTAATTAAAGCAATTTAAAACGAATCTTGTAATTTTTGTGTTTTGGAATTCAAGTTAATTACATCCATAAAAAGAGGCAAAAGTAAATCTTTAAATTCTTTGTAAAATTCGGGTGGAAACCCATCTTCCCCTGGTGACTTATTTGACTGAAATGTACTTAGAGCTTTTTCAATTTTTTTTTAGAGTAAATGGAAGATCTAGTTTCTTCTGGTTGACTTTATATAACTTTGGTATTTCAATACCTGACAAGAATGTATCTATACTGGTTAAGTCTTCTGTGAAGTCTGACTTATACAAATGAGAATGAAACTTTTTTAACGTTTCGTTAATTTCATTCAAATCATATGTTACGTGACCATGTTAATTTTCAATTTGATTGACTGTTCTTAAAGTTTTCTTCTTTTTTCAACTGCCATGATAGCACTTTATTAGCTTTTCCTCCCAGTTCATAAAACTTCCGTTTTGTTCTGATATATATTTTTTTATATATATGTTTTGTTCACCTATATTTACTTGGGATTTTGTTAGGCATTTCTATTAACAAAGTAAGTGGAGAATGATCCGAAAGTAATCTAGGTGGATATTCAGATTCCACTGTTTGATAAATCACTTGGATTGACAATAAAAAGAAATCTATTCTAGTATACGAATCATGGCGGCCAGAATAATAACAATAATCTAAGATTTGTGGCTGTAAATGTCTCCAAACGTCTGTTAGATTAAGATCTTTAATAAGTGAAAGCGTTACAGATGCTGACTTGGTTTTAGTAATAGAGATTGTTGATTTATCCACAATAGGATTTAAACAAAAATTAAAATCTTCTCCAACAAGAATGTTTTTATGGCCTCCAGATACTCTAAGAAAAGTATCTTGAACAAAGGGAATATCTTCATAATTAGGGCCATAGAGATTTGAAAGAGTCCAAAATTCTGAATAAATCTGACAATTTATTAAAACATAACGGCCCAATGGATCACAAATTGTTTCCTGAATAGGAATTGTTTTCACCAATCTTGCGCTCAGGTCGGGGAAGAACATCACAACATTCCCGTTGTGGGTAATCGCTGCATCCTTCTCTCTTGACATCTTGGTGGCTAGGTGAAGAATTTTTTCCCGATCTTGGCACTTGAGCAGACGAATAATAATGAGCCTCAGGCGTTTCTCCCCTTGAGGACGAAAGGGTGGAGATCGGCAAGCTCTCTCAATATGAATAGTAGTTTCAGGAAAATGTTCTCGTCCAAAGGTAGATGGAATCCATTCGGCAAAGAACCGGATCCGATCCTTCCCTTCTCCACCCTCTTGTAGATTAACAATACGCACATTATTGTGCAGATTTTGATTTTCTAGTTGATCCACTTTATCCATGAGGAGATGATTGTCTTTCATTAAAGAAACGACTTGGGAGTCCAGTTTATTTACCTTATCTTCAGTTGTACTAATGCGCTCCTCTGCTTCCATGATACGCAAGCACATTCCATCAATTACTGTTCTCAAAGCCGAAATTGATTGATTAATTTCGGCAGTTTTAGAGTCTAGTTTAGTAGACAGCGCGTTGTTTCCTCACTTTATTTCTTGTAGTATAGCGTGAATTCCTTCCACTCCACATTGATCCTCTGAGGCCATGGTGGGCCTACTCTTTTGACTTCCGTCTCGAATCCCAGTCTTGCGGGTGGAGAAATGATCAGCAATTGAACTTGGAAACTTATTTCGAGATGATGTCAAGTCCATTTTCCAACAAATAAGGGGGTTTTAGAAAGCAAGGCGGTTGTTATTCTTGAGTAAAACAGAGTTTCAGTGTTGGAGCACTGGAGTACACGTCTTCCTAGTTCAGCTGCATCACGTGACCTCCTTGACTGCAATGTTGACGAAAACGTCAAAGTGATCCAGAATCAGTAATCTCTTTCGGATCTTCACCAAAATCTAATCGATTGTTCCTTGCATCATTCCCAAGGTATCCTAAAAGTTTAATCAAAATCTGTCCATAACTTTTTGAGTTATCTTGTACACTGACAGACAGACAAATAAATACTGGCAAAGACTTAACCTCCTTGGCCGTGGTAATTAATAACTGTTGCAGAAGGGAGGGTCATGGACACCGATAAATGTCACCGTGGGGGTCATGGCTCAAGTTTTGGAACTGGTGCTATGGATTTAACTCAGGGCACATAGAAGGCCACTTTAGAATAGTCCAATGTTTTCCTCTTTTCCTCTGCTGTGTTATACAGCAGAAAGCTGTCAGCCGCCTGTCAGTCAGCAATCTGGGTTGTTCTCGTTACTGTTCATGCTCATTTTTCACTGCCGGTATATTTAGTGTGTAAGTGAGGAGGGTGGAAGAGCGGAGGACGGAATAAAAAGAGGGATAAATGAGCTAAAGTGAGCAGGAGTAAAAATAACACAAACCTTTTTCCATCACTTGAAAAAGTGGCACCCAAGCAACTACAATGAGAACATGAAAAGCCGTGCAGTGAGTCCAGCACATGTTGCTTAACAGCCTAGCACTTCTGCTGCAATGGGCAGTGTTAGTGTAGCACCGAAGCTACAATCCATTGTGTCCTCCTTCTCTGCCATAAACCTGTATGAGAAGCGGTCTAACAGAAGCAGAGATATAACCAATGCTGTGTCTTATTAATTATTCATTTTTCTGATTCTTTTTTGGCTGATGTTAAAAAAAAAAAAAACCTGAGTATTTTGCTTCATTTACTAGTCTGAGTCTTTGAGGGGCAATGTAAAAGAGAATTGATGTGCACTAGTTAAAAAATAGGATAGACTTATGAATGTGTATCTTTTCCACTAAAGGTTTACAGAGTTCTACTTCCAACATTTAGAGATTTTACAAAAGTCTGTTGTACAAAATCGTTTCTCTTCACTTTTATAGAAAATGTCTCATTTTGAGTAGTATTGCCTACCACTAAGAACATTTGCTTGCATGTTTACAGCATTGTTCTTAACACTATACAATATAGTATTATTACTATATTTTTTTCCATAGAGAATTTAAAGTGTATACTTTATAGTTTTATCAGCCCTAACCAGCCCTAGTAGGAGGTGTAGACACCTGTGATGCTAATTAGTGGACACATCTTGGATTAATATGTGCCTTTGGTCACATTATTTTTAGTCTTTTCTAGGGGTACCATAATTCTTGTCCTGGCCCGTTTCACTCATTTCTTTTAATAAATCTGTTGAAGTATGGTTGAAAAGCAATTCAAGATGTTTCTGGGACCATTGTTAGTTTTCTTTCATTAACCAATGGAGGAAGTACTTGTTTAAATCACTCCTATTATTAAATAAAAGCATTAGTATTGCTGTGCAACTCTGGATTCAGGATGGCTACCTGATACCTAAGCCAACTACAGGGCTTCACTTTAGCAAATATATATATATATATATATTTGCTAAAGTGAAGCCTTGTATTTGCCTTTCCACCATCACCCCAAGCATGCTCAGGATAGAGGATTGGATAGCACACAAGATTTGATGGAATCTGTTGGTTTCCTAAATAGGCTATTTGCTATAAATTGTCTTTTATGAATAGAACGTCAATTAATGTCTTGTACTGACTGATGACAACAGATTGAAAAGAAACAGATTTTCTGTGAAGTGCCAGAAAAGGAAACTGGCATGAATTGGCGCTACGGAAATTGAGCTGAATTGAATTGAATTGGATTCTGGGAAGTATAGTGCAGTGTTGGTTAAACAAATACAACAAAAACATGAAAACCCACCTGTCTAATCCAATGACGACTCGGTAGTAGATTCCTGTGGATGTACTTGGTCCGGGTTCCCATTTCAGAATAAAACCAAAGTGGTTTGAGTTCAAGGTTACATTGGTTGGTACTGGGAGCGGGCTTGCAGCTAAAATATAGACAATCAGAAAATAGAAAACAATCAGAACATTAAACTACATAGTAATCCTGGTAAGTATTATTAAAATTGTAAATATTCAGATTACTTGCAATCCCTGTAAAAGTTTGCTAGGTTGTGTTGTTGGCAACAGTTCTTCACTTGAGAAATACCTTAAACATTTTGTTTGGGATGCTTTGGCAAATGATCTCATACTTCCTGCTAAAATTCGGGACTGCAATCAGGTACTCATGAAAGTGCTGATGACACAATTTTGACATTTTTTGGCAAAGAGTCGGTCAAGATCAACTTTATAATTGTTACATGCACACCTTCATAATGTCGTTTGAACCAAAAGAAAAGTCTCAATTCGGTAAAAATTTGACAAGACTGTGGTGCCCCTCACCAAGAAGGAAGAAGGCGAAGTGACGTCAGAGGGTGAACATTTGCTGCCAGTTTTAATTACAGGAGGGCTAGCAGCTTCCAAACGGACGGTTTCTATGTTTTTTTAGGTTATAAGAAGATCAGTTACGGCCATGCCTTCGTGTAGTAGCAAATTCAGGCTGAGCTGGCTCATTCAGACCAACGAGGGGAAGTTGTGATGATCAGTGATACACATGGTAAGTCTGAAATTTCTGCTTTCTGAGTTCAACCTCTTATCACTTTGCATATACAGTATATGGTCAGACGGGTCCCGCTCTCAAAACACCGCTTTCAGGATCTGGGGGATCCTGAGTTATCCGGAGAGGGGATAAGGTAGCAGACCAGAGGACACATGCAGAAGGTACAGATGTTACCACTTGAGAATGGACGGTTTCCTGCGTGACCCATGTGAGAATCACGTAGAATTTCCTGGGGGCAGAATTTTATATTCAGGTGAAAACTGCAGTGCGCCCGAACTACCACCAGGTGGGACTTGGGAGTTCTGCCTTGCCAACACATGGATAATAAAAGATAGTGAAAGGCAGACTATGTAGCCTATTCTTTAAATTCAGAAATCAATTTTTTTCTGAAGGAACAACTGGAATGATAATGATAAAAGAAATATTTTTTTATGCCTGCAGTCACAGTTTAAACGTCTTCATGTTACATCATGTAAATAAAGTGGGTGTGTACTAAAGTGTAGCCTTCTGCATGTGATGCAAGCAAATGCATACGGTACCTCAAAATTGAAACATAATGTAAAGCCGAACTATCAATTACACTAAACAATCTAAGATAATATAAAGTAAGTGTGTTCACATATAATATTCTTCTCAAATGCTCCATAAAACACTCATTCTGCATCACCAGTCTCTTCAGAGACATTTGCCATTCTTTTTCAGTGGGTCATGGCTTTGAAGAGGTGGCTTATTAGGCTTAGGAGCATTGAGATGCTTCACTTTCCTTTTGACTTTAACTGAAACAGCTGATTTTCAAGCATGTTGGAGTGTTTACGAAAATCAGCAGCCAGTGTAAAGTCAAAAGGAAAGTGAGGAGTCTATATGCTTTCCTCTCTCTCGTGGGGTTGCACGGTAGGTCATAAATAAATTTTAAAAAATTTTGAATTAGGCTTACGTTTTTGTCCCGAGGTCTGTCCTACGAAGCATGATTAACATAGGCCAGATTTCTCACCGTTTTCTGGGTTGACTTACCCAGATAATAACTGGATAAACCGTCCTATGAAGCTGGTTATCAACTTGGTAACACTGGGGTTTTCCCATCTCTATGGCGCTCACATGATAGAGGCAGAGTCTGAAGCGTCTGACCAATCAACAAGGGGGTTTCCTGCAGGGTGCAGCAGCTACATAAACTGCAGACAGTTATTATGAGACAGAAAACAACACTGGTGCTACTGCAGTAGCTTCAGTCAGCAGGAATTTCAGACTTTATCAATGTACAAATTCATCAGATTAGGCTTCACCAATTATTCATGAGACACATAAACGTATTGCACTCTGATCACTTTATTACAGCCCAGGTGGTTCGGGCAGCTTCATCGTTTTCCTTTATATTCCTTCTGTCTGACTGTTACCAATACGAATAAAGTTAAGGCGGATTATAATTAAATCTTAAGGAAGTTTTAGAAATGTAAAAAAAATAATAATAAGTGGTTGGATTTTTGGAGTGATCTGGATAATTATCTTTATTCAAGGATTAAAAAAAAAACATTCTATGAAGATCAGGAGATCTTTTGTGTTAAAAATAACGGTCCACGTTCATTGGCAATAAATAAATAAAGGAAGATGTGAGCGGTCTGCGTTCTCCAGCTGCTTCTAGCTTCATACTTGTTTGCGGCTCAGTACATCGTGCTGTGTGAGCGCATTTGTGATGGGATATTAATTCTGTGAATTAGGCTGGTCGGGAGGAGGGTTCTTCCTACTCTCTGATCTCTGATCCAGAACTTAACCTGCTCTGGACCAAAGCAAACAAAGTGTTGTTTTTTCCCCACAAAGGAATGAAACTTAAATGTATAAAACAGTCAGATTTATGTTACCTATCCAGGCAGTTCTCTAGGTCCCTAACATTCAAATACACCTGACAATATGTCTATATTTACATAAACAATGTTTGAAACTGTAACATATTTGTGCTTTATCAGATTATTTACAAGTGCAGACAAGGGTGTAGGTTTGCTTAAGGACGGTAGGGACATAACACTACCAACTTTTCATGAGGCTCAAATTGTCCCCACCAACTTGTAAGCAACCTTATTCACATTATATAATGATTCCAGTTACATATGTAATTTAGATTGTCTTCCCATGTGTTGTGAGGATATGATTGACCCTTCCATTATTAAGTGAATTATTTTCATTATGTTCAGACTTATATTTATCCGTTTTTACTTGCTGAATGTGCCGGCGTATTTTGCCCCCACACACACGTTTGATTGGCTGATGACACACGCACACACTCAAACAGCCCCGACAGAAATGTGTGTCGCCAAATCATGCCGCCTCGTCCGCCCCCTTCAAAGAGCAGGGACATTAAAAGCCAGTTTTTGTTTATCAGAGCTGATTTCAGTAAGATGTCATCACTTGTTTTCAGCCAGCTGCATCTCCTGCTATCAGTTTCAAGTAATTCTCCGTGCGTAAAAACCGCTCCAGTTCAAATTTTTCAACTCGAGTGGAGAGGCGGAAAACGCCCTATTCGCGCGGAAAATGCGCTTCATTCCAGCGGAAAATATGCTTCATTCGTGCGGAAAAAACACTCGATTGGGGCGCTCTGCGCCTTGAATCCGCTCGAAATGCCCCGCCCCAAGCAAACTCGCGTTTTTCCACGGCTGTACATTGACTTAACATTGAGTTTGTACGCGCATACAATTGTTTTCCGCTGTCCGGTGTGAACACGGGGTTAGTGTCCTCCTGTCTGTGTTGTCTACTGTTAATGTTAATTTAACTGTGAGAAATGCAGTGAACTCTGCTGGAAACTACAGAACCAGAAAAAATTAGCAAGAAGCTGCTTAGAGAGAAAGGTCCCAGTTTGTGTTTCACAGGAAAGTGCTTACAGTCAGAAAAAAGACATGTTGCTGCCTTGTTTCATGTAAACGGTCTGGCTAGAAGGAAAAAAGGCTAGAGCATGTGGTGATTTTACATTTTTTAAACCAAATATTAGCGATTTATTAATTGATTAAATGTATTTATTTATTTTCTACATTATATATTTTAAAATATTTTTACTGCAGCCTATGCAGGCATTTTTTCTGATGATTATATATTAATCATAATTGAGGTAAAAAGTTAAATTTGATTTAGATCTTTTCCATAATTGTCCAACCCACTGATGCACTTTAGAGATGAAAATAAGGGCGATGAAAGTGAACGAGACAACTAGGGCTGGGCGATATGCCAAAAATATTATCACGATATATTTTTCCAATATTGATCGATATCGATATATATCACGGTAGTGTTTAATAATGATGCCAGTTTGAAAAGTAACCTGCCCCCATCAGGCCGCTGACTGAGAGGTCGAGATTGA
>JAVQJG010275291.1:0-32182 GCA_036024015.1 Craterocephalus amniculus
TAAGTAATGTTAAGTGATGCATTACAATCACTTTTAATGTTTTATTAAACTGTTAATTAATGCTTAATAATGCCTTAATTAGCGTTAATTAAGGGACCCTTATTGTAAAGTGTTACCATCACTTCCTTACCATAACTGTACTAGAATGGTAAAGCCACAAGAATTTTTAGCATGGTGGTTAATATTTACAAAAAAAAGACTTTATTACTACTTTGTTACCTTATAAATGAAGAAGGACATTCTAGTGCAGATCCTAGATTAATTGCATTATATTAAATTTTTTTCAATTAACATATTTATCTTCCCTCTCTGTCTCCCACTATTTCCAGCCTTCCTCATTGGCTTTTAAAAAGTGATTTTATAAACTCAAGTGAATCCATGTAGATTCACTTGCTCTGTTCATAATGGGTATCTATTTACTTTACACTTTCTAGTTTGTTACATAACACCAATAACTAAGAGCCAAGAAAATAATAGGCGAAGAATGGCTATGCTTGACTAAGATCCGCTAGTTAATGGTTAAATGGCTGGTAATCTTAATAATTTACAGATTTGTAGTGCAACTCAACGACAATGATGTAATAGCACATGTCAACCTCAGTACTCATCAGCTGTGTATCTATCAGTGTAGCTATCCAATGTGCGTAGCTAGAGCAACAGCTGAGGGAAAATGAACTGAAGACGCTTCCTTTTAAATATTTGGAATAAAAGAGCTAAGGTGATTTTAATCATTTCTGGCTGCTGTGACCAAAGAGAGAGGTGAAGCATTCTGGCTGATAAAATTGTTCAAATAAGTACCTTCTTTTTTCCAAAAAACCCCTGCCTGACTTTCACATCAAATTTGCATTTCCATTTACTGAACGATTTGTAAGACTGTAAAAGTGCTGAATAAGATTTGCTTCATATTTTCTGAGGAACACACGTTGTTTTTATCTTTTTGAACAAAAACTCAGTTCAAATGTGATTAATGACCCTGCACAATTTCATGTATTTCTGTTTTCAGTGCAGTTGAGGTCAGGGGCTCCATCTTCCCTTCTGATGAGATTTAACTTTTATCCGAGATCCACAAATGCAAAAACACCTACTGAGCAACAAATCCAGAGAACTTTTTTAGAAGGCTATCTAATGCATTTTTATGGCTAAACAGCGATTGGAATAGCAGCTGCAGTTAAGATTCTCCCTTACCATCCGTACCACCACAGGCACGCCAGCAGAGCTAACACAAACAAATGACAGAATCCAGTCAACCTAGCAGCAGTATTGTTAAAGTATTGTTAGCATTTAGTAAGTAAAATCCTCAACCTCAAAACCCAAAGCACACACTGTCTCCATCCCCCCATGCCCCCCATTCTCCATTGCCTGTGGATTTACAGGCTGCCCTATAATGCTACTGTATCCACTTTCTTCTTTTTGCAGGGGATGCTTATAGAAGGACCCCAAGGAGCCCCTGGCCAAGCAGTGAGTATCACATTCTCCCACACTCCTGTCTGCCTTCCACAGATGGAGAACAGCTAAAGAGGGAAAGAATGTCTTTATGGAAAGACCGTCAGCGCTGATCACCAATGAAGCCTGAGTTGGGAGAAACTGTCAAAATGTGTATTTGTGTGTAAATGTGTGTATGTCTGTGTCAGTGTGTGCAAAGGAGAAAAAAAATGTGTGTGTGTGTGTGTGGGGGGGGTAACGTTATAGTAAGGCTTATTTCTTTCAGACTGATGGCTTTGCTTCTGTCTTTGTTGGCCTCTTCATGTGTAGCTCTGGATAGACGCACTGTGGTTAAAAAAGCCGGTTAGCAGTTTTGGATAATATGCTAAGTGTATGTACGTCTGGTTTCAGGGTCTTCCTGGTACCCCTGGCTTGCAAGGACCCCCTGGTGCCCATGGAGATCCTGGTGAGAGGGTGAGTGAAGGCTGGCCTCATTTTACAGCTCATTACAGATGTGTTTAAATAACACTACCAGAAATTTTCAACTCATCCGGGGATTTAAACATAAAACTGATGGCTGGAAATATTATGCTTAAATAAAGAATACAACATTTTCAACAATGTCTTAAGATTCTAAGTAAGTTGGTCAATGTTTGCCGAGATTACGGTTGATGCATCCCGACTAAAACACTGCTACTTTGCTACGGAGCATTGTTTCACTGACATTGAATAAATAATGCAACTCAGCTTACTGCAGTAGGAGCGAAGGGTGAGGAGTTGCTCAGGGAAATGGGATACCCACAAACTACACCGAAAAAGAAAAGTTCTGAGAGGCAGCTGTGTTGGCGCAATGTTGGTTTTTAGCAAGCTTTAAGGAGTTTACAGTGAAATATGTAGAAGCTGAAAATCTCTGACTCCTTTTTTTCTCCCCCAGCACTGTGGGACTCCAGTCATTTATTTGATTGATTGGATAACACAAATAAGTGCCTAACCCTCCCCCTGCCAAAAGCTGGATCTCAGCTTGTTATTTTTTTCCCCCTAAATGCGATGGGATGCCCTGCACCCCTCGTTCATTCATATCTATTCTTTGTAACTTAACCATTTAACTACCAACCAAAGAATACCCAAATGACCGCCTCTGATGCAATCAGCTGTCCTTACAAATACAAAAAGGCTTATTGTTCTGTGGGGTTAAGTAATCAAAAAAACATTTTGTTGTTTCAAAAGTCTCCCCTCCCCTTCATTTCCTCCCATGAGAAACCGTCTCGCTGCGAACTGACAGGGGTATTAAGAGTGACTGGTTTCTGCAGTCTTGGGTTTTCCGTTGCGCAGTATCCGCCTGCGCTCCACGTCTGATCAGCTCATTTCTCTTGTGAGGGCTTTGTCCCTCCTTTCCCCTCAAACGGCAGTTTCCCAGCCACGTATGAGCGTCATTAACACTAGATGCCGCTATGCTCACAATCCCATCAATGGATAGAGAAATTTCACCGCTGCTGGGAAAAAGCAAGTGGGAACACATGGCATCAATTTGAACCAGTATGAGATTGCTGCAAATGAAAAGACTGCTAAGTAGATCCTGGTTTCACTGGAAGCAGTGTGCACTGCATAGGTTTGATGGGGTTTATGATAGTCTTATGTCTTTATGTAATCAGAATCTTAGAGTGTTATATTTTCATACTGTTATTATTTAGTATGAGAAGCGTTTATACCATAGCTTCAGTGAGACTGTGCTGCTTGCAATCTTTTGGATAGACACTCTCCCAATTTATTGCAGACATACTGAGAATACCTCAGATAACCATCACAAAAACTGTTTCTATTATAAATTCATATAATGAAAATAGATTGCATAGAAATGATAAATGGTGTCTGGATATTACATATTTGTTTGGTGAGTACTATTTTGTAGTCTCAAGTTCTGCACTTGGATGACATCTTTGATCATCATTTTAGTTTTTTAGTCAGAAGTGGTGTAGGAGACAGACCTGAGTGAGTACACAAAGGTACAGTATCGCTTAATTATATTAGACCTTTCAAGTGTCGCTAAATAAACCAAAACAGTATATTTCAGCAGTAAACTACATTATTGAAGTGTAAATATGGGCATTTAAACATGGGGATGTTAATAACATGGGGAACATGAATAGCATTTTCAGACGTGGACTTTTAGTCTTATAAACAGATCTCCGATACAGGCAATATGACTTAATCAGCAAAATGAAAATATATGCTTTCCAATTGTATTCTACTTCGTGGGGATGGACGATTCTGTTTAAGTTAAACTTTAACAATGAGTAATTATGGCAAAAAAAATATATATCTTAAACTGTGGTTGTAAAGAATGAAAGTTTCACTGTATATTATGCTCTGCATCATTGCTGTTGAAGCCGTTTTATTTTCTTTATTTTACCGAGTCCCTCTTTCAGGTTGATAGAGAACACCAGAAGAGAAATATGTGGCTTGTGTGTTAATGCTGTTCCAATAATTGTTCCACATATAGTTCTACATAAGTTTACATAACAGGAACTAATTTGAACGAATATATTTCCCAACAGCAATAATGAGTTAAGTTTGTGATCTTATGATTAACTTAATTAACACAGTTTTTTTGTTGTTGTTTAATTTGGTTTTTATCCCTTAGCAATTGTGGTTTCACTTTGTGGTTTTTCACTGTGATGTAATATATGTGGATTTTGAAAAAGAAAAAAAAAAACTTGATCTCCCTTTGCAGGGTCCTCCAGGACGTCCTGGTATTCCTGGTTCAGACGGTGTCCCTGGGCCTCCAGGTACCGTTCTGATGCTTCCAGTAAGTCCTGCTGCTTTCCACATGCCCACTCAGCTGTCTGTCTTACTTTCCTCCCATACCGTGCGCCCTTCATGTCAGGCACAAGTCCGTTAACTCACTCCAGTTAGTGCATTTACCTCATTGCACCACCAGTAGGCCAAGGAGCGCAACCTTATTTTCTTTGGGTTACAAATCACCTACCTTGTAAATGTCAGCCAGTTCAATGGAGTGGAACCATTGATGGAGGCTTTGAAATACCCAGTGACACATATTTGTATGAGTGGGCATATGTGTGTGTATGTGTGTGCGCGTGTGTGTGGCATGAGAATAGTTTTACAGGTTTAGCTGAACACGGGGAAATTTTGAAAGCGCTCACCAGGGTGACCATTATATGTCTCGGTATAAAAGCAAGACAAGTCCATTTATTTTTTTTATTGAGTTTCTTTTCTTTTATTGTGGCCTTCAGTTCCGTGCAGGGGGTGAAGCACACAAAGGACCTGTGGTGACAGCCCAGGAAGCCCAGGCTCAGGCCATCCTAGCTCAGGCTAGAGTAAGTATCAGTGGTAAGACCTTAGCAGACTAGCAGATATTTTCTATCTCTCTCATTTTATTTTTGTAGCTGCACTATAACTTTGAACAGATGTATAATACAGGTGGAAAAAAATGCAGATTTTATTTATTGGAATTAACTGTAGAACTCAAATATTATAAAAGACACATTTTCAATAGAAGTAGCAAATAATCAAGGATAATAAATTGCAATTCATAAGTTCCAGCCAGAATGTAAATTGCCTAAATTCCATAATATGAAGCCTTGTCTGGTTTGGTAGTATGCAAAGCCACAACAGATGTTCACACCCACTCAGGGGCTCAGAAACCATATCGCGGTTGAAAAACACATAGATTTTTTTTTTTTTTTTGTGCTCTAAGCAAGGTGTGTTCTATTTGTCGAACACATGGAGATCATTATGCGTTGCAAAAATACTGCATATTTACACATTCAGCACACTCTATGGAGCTAAAGGGCTGCCAGAACTGGTGATTAACAATGTCTAGAAATTAATTGTCACTTTTCAATCCCAATCCATCCATGCTAAGAGTTTGGCCTGAAGAAAGGAAAAATGTAAGAAGAAAATCTTTTAGTGCATGCGTGCAAAACAAAAAAGAAAAGAGGAAAAAAATGCCCAGAGTGAATGAACATATACTGTTCTATGTGGTTTACTCTTTGAGTGAACGTCACTGTAGGCAATAAACTGATTTCCTACTTAGAAATTTTGTCATCGAGTAAAACACTGCAAACAATTCCCAGACAATGTTTCTGGCTCTTCTGCATTGTGGTCAGCTATGACAGAAAAAAGCACAAGAGTGGTAAACTGCGAACAGGAGGAAAATATGGCTTACACATAGTCATGGCTTGTGCCTGATAGAGGTAAAAAAAAATTCCAGATTTCATTTCTTAGGCATTTAGTTATTTAGGCAAGGCAAGATTATTTGCATAGTATATTTAATGTGAGAAAAATTTACAAAAACATTGGTAATATTACAACAGGGTGAAGAAAGCAGTAAAAAAAAGAATTAAAACAAAAGTGGAATAACAAAACAACAACTAAATAAAAACTTTGTTGTTGTTTAGTTCTGACTCTGGAAATTGACAGTGGACTTGACCCTGATGACCTGAGGGATCTGGTTGATTTATAATGAACCAGAAGTTCCTGAATGTATTTTGGTCCTAAACCATTCAGAACTTTGTAAACTAACTGCAGGATTTTAAAGTCAATTCTTTGACAAATGGAAGCCTTTGTAAAGATGTGAGGACTGGTGTTATATGATCAACTTTCCTGGTCTTGGTGAGAACTCGAGCAGCAGCATCCTACTGCATCCTACTGGAAAACATTGTTTTTTCTGCTAGCAAATACCTGGTAGAGGCACAGTGTGGTTTATGGGTTATTTTGGTCTGATCCACAGCTGACAATGAGAGGAGCTCCAGGGCCAATGGGTATGGCAGGGAGGTCTGGTCCTGTGGTGAGTTGCTTTTTTTAATCATACCCAGGAAAATGCGTAATTGATTACTGCTATAAGGACTTAAGCATATATAGTATATCAGTACATCATAAGCAAATCCTGAAAGATGCAAAAACTTGGCAACAATTTGAAGCAGAACATGTCATTATAATACTGCGGATTATCAGGAATGTAACTGGTGATTTCTCACAGAAATTTGTGAGCTTCATACTAGTTTAAGATATAATTTTTGCCTTCCACATGAACAGTGTCCCCATGCCTTTTTCAAACAACAATGAACGTTAAACCAGTCCTGCAGCTTCTTGACAATTGTGATTAAAGTGTTGCACTCTGAATGTTTCTATTGGGTAAAAGTCCAAACTAGACTGTGTTTCCAAACCAAAAGATGAGATGACAAAATACAGTATTTGGCTTTATTCAAGGCATTATATTTATTAACCAAAGTGACATGTTTTTGTGAATTCTCTTAATTAGGGAGGTCCTGGAGCTCCTGGACTTAAAGGTGACAGTGGTGATCCTGGGCCGCAGGTGAGAGAAACACTTATTTAATCAGAATTTCCTTTTTAATTAACACCAGATACTTTTTTCATGTACTGTATGAACATTGCATCATTAACAAATAAAACTATGCAAATCTTCATCTTAGGGACCAAGAGGTCTTCAGGGTCCAACTGGTCCGCCAGGGAAAGCAGGAAAAAGGGTAAGATCTTTGAGCAATTAGGCTTATTTTTTATATTTACTGTACATATTACGTAAGGTGACCCAGTTTATCAAGGATAACACTGTCTAAATCTTTTGCCAAAATAGTAAAAATTCTTCTGAGAACACATTTGTGTAGGTCCAAGAATGCTCCTTTTTAAAGGTGCACCCAGTTTTACCACTCTGTTTACATTCATTAATGTATGTGCAATTAACTGAAAGCTAGTTAGTTAACAGCCGAGTTGTGCAAGATAGCAGTTTATCTTCTAATGTGACCTAACATGATCTGTGCATGTTTTACAGGGTCGCAACGGAGCCGACGGTGCACGAGGAATGCCAGGCGAGTCAGGGGGCAAGGTAAAGTGCAATCCTGATCTAAGTGTCCTTTGGCTGTATCAAGAAAGAGACTCAGGATTTGCTGTGTTTGATGAAGAATCATAGGCATTGATCAATCTTTTTTTCTTTTCTCAGGGTGACCGAGGTTTTGATGGCCTCCCAGGTCTTCCAGGGGAAAAGGGACATAGGGTAAGTAAAAGCTGTGGAAATCTAGTCTAGTGTTTTGTTTAGGGTCAGAGGACAAACATCAATTAAGACTTCAAACAAATAATACCCACAGTCTGTTATTTTTAGACCTAAATACTGATTGATCACAGTCATTGCTGCCCTGTAGCCTATCCTTACAGCAGCACCAAGGCTGATTAGTAGTTCAAAGGCCACCTTCTATCATCTCATAGACTCACCAGTGTTGACAGATGTGAGTTCTGAACCAGTGGAAGTCATTAAGGCGTTTGACCCAGTTATGAGAGGTGGGGCAAACTCAAGAATCACTGAAACAGCCTTTAACCAAGCCTGGAGGCAAATGAGGAGTGCTGAGTTTAGTGTTTGTGGAATTTGGGTCTATACACTCCGTCCAAAAAGAGACTTAGAGATCACAGAGAAGTATTTCTAGACAGGCGTTTAAGCCTTATCCTATACTGAGTAATTACAGGGCCACTAGAGGTACTGCAGTCCTTATAAAGCACTATGAAGAGTAAAAACCATATATTGGAGCTCCATGCCAGTTGTGGTGACCATGCCTACTGTAAATTAAAGGTGGCCTTTTGCCTATTTTTGTTGCTGTAAAAACAGCATCAGTTTTCCAAAATTCTGACTCACATTTTTTCAAAAACTGAAAATTAAGCCTGTTCGAATCTGCCACTCCTTATCTCCACTGATGTTCTTCTCTCCTCTGATCTTTTCCAGGGAGAACACGGTTCTACGGGTCCTCCAGGACCTCCAGGAGAGGATGGTCCAAGAGTAAGGAGTATCTTAGTCACTATCTATCCTGTATTAATCTCAAGTATCTTCCAAATTGCATTACATTCCCAAATAACTCAATATTTTTGTCTATCCAAAGGGTGAAGATGGGCAGGTTGGACAAAGAGGTGTAGCAGGGGAGAGTGTGAGTATGTTTACTGCTCTCATATTATGGCTGGGTATTTAGCTAAAACTTAAATATCATCTTAGCAGGCATTTTGTACTGATGAAAGAGTAAGTATGTTATTAGCAGCTGCTTTCAAAGCATTCATTTTTGTAATTATTCAAACACATGGTCTTGCCATCCTCTCTACCCTAAATCTGCAATGGCATTCCTCTCTGAAAGGATCATTGCCTTTCTAATGTAAACTCTGCCAAGACAGAATGGCTCTGCGTAACGGGTCAGAAAATAGAACTGAGAAATGTGTTGTTCTGTGATTATCTCAGAAATTTCCATATTCTGCCAAGCGCCGTTCAAATGGGCCTTAGAGTTGCATGAGAAATTGTTCACTCCCTGTCTTACCCAAAATGGCACCTTCATTTTAAATGAGCAGTTGCACAGCCTTTCATCACACTTTTGCAGGAAGGGGACAGAGTAAAGTATTTGCACTGACTTATGGTACAACTCGCTTTCTCACTTTTTACCTGCAGTTTCCAAGGCAGACCACATAGGGGAAGTGTTTTACACATTCAGGACAATCATTAAGATTCACTGTAGGGAGCTTTTCAGTACACCCAGTGAGCAGTTTATTACCATGTGTCATGTTTTATTGCAAGCCAATCTATAAAGTGTGCGCACACTTTAAAGCAAATTATCATAAATCTGTGTTTAGGTGTGATTTTATGATTTCCCTTGACATTATTTTCTGGTCTTTATACAGGGTCCTAGAGGTTTGCTCGGCCCCAGAGGGTCTTCTGGTCCTGCAGGACAGCGTGTAAGTATGCTACTCCTTTAACAGTCAATCCCCATGCTTCCCATTATGTGACTCTTACTCAACAGCAACTCTCATTGCAAAATTCTGATCTCTTTAGGGTATTCCTGGACTTGACGGGCAAGCCGGTCCCAAAGGAAACATGGTGGGAAATATTTATGTTTTGTTTATTTTAAAATAAAGTAGAAGATCAGACCACCTAAGCTAAGTTTGTCAATGGGCGTTCCTTACTTCAGTTCAGTGACCTTTAACTTTGATGGAGCATGACAAGAATGCAGATCATAACTCAGCTGTTGATTAAAGACTGCTTAAAGATTTTTTTATACAACACAGTAAGGGTTAAACCATTTAAATCTGACAGTTCATTGTCCCATGATGCATTTATATTCCTGCCGGATCTTGGCGAGATTGTTTGATGAAGTCGGGAATTAATGCAGACAGTTTTGACAAGTTCATTTTTTGTATGTGGTCACTGAGTCACTAAACCAAAGAAACAAGCAGCTGTTGTGGAATTAGAGAACAATAGAAATTTGTTCTCTCTCAATAACTTAGTCAAACCCAATACTGATATTTTAAAGATCGAAAAGAAGAAACTTGAAGATGTTCACTATTCTAGAGTTTCCCAAGAGTTTAAGCTTTGATGATAAACACAGTCACCAAACACAAGGCATCTTTTGATACAAAGGGATTGCCTCTGCACCCATGGTCAAGGAACCCACATTTTTCACAAAAGAGTTTTCATGTATCTGTTGTAACAACTGGCATAAAAGATTTCACAGTGCTTTTGTCTGTTGTCTGAAATATGTATCCCTGCTGACTTTGTGTCAGCAGCGGAGCAAAGAAGACTTTCTGCACTACTTTATCTTATAACTTATGAGGTTTTTAGGTTTAGCACATCCTTAGCTCCATGAATTCAGTTTGGCTTGAATTGATCTATATTTATGAATTTTCAATGTAAATTAAAGCTTCCAATAAAACATCTCAAATTAAAATGTTTATAGCTATTGGAAATATTAATTTAATTCTCTTTTCAGGGTCCACAAGGAGAACCAGGGCCTCCTGGGCAACAGGGCTTACCTGGTTCACATGTAAGTTTTGTCTCTTTTCCTGTGCATCAGCCTCTGTATTCCAACTCTGCTTTATCAATTTGTCCCTCTTGTTGTGTCTCCTAATTTATACTTTCTCTTGATGGCAATCTTCTTCTCTCTGGTGCATGTTCTTTTCATGCTATATCCACTTTACCATTTTCACTGTGCAACAGGGAGTACTACATCAAACAATCTCTTTGTGTTTCTGCTTTTCACATCAAAACTCTATAAACTTATCTTTTGCTCTTCTTCTTCTTCTCTTTTATCCATATTCATCCAACTTTAAATGAGTAGATTGATGTTGTTTTTAAAAAATCTTAATTTCTGTCTTTCTAACATTGTTATTCTGTATGTTGATGATGGTATTTTATATGGTTATTATTATTTATTATTATTTTATATGGTTATTATTATTTAATATCACAAGCTAAATGACTCTTCCCAGGAAAGAGTTTTAGCCCTGTTCACACTTTGTTGCAGTTATACCTTGTTGCCTATGCTTTTCTAAGACAGCCAGTATATACTGGAAAACAACCGAGCTTGCTTATTTGAACTGTTATTTTGTCTTAAATGATTGAATTGCTAGGAAGTTTCAAAATATGTGGCTTCAAAGTGACAGCAGGGAATAGCAAACCACCCTTTGAAGATCATATTTCAGTCATTTAAATAAACTAATTGAGTGAAACTGAAAGGAAACAGCCTTATTACTGAAATGTGTTTCAGAAAATGAAGTGTGAGTCTTCACAAAATGACTTAAACCTGCTCTAACAACCAAAGTGTGCCATTTCATTTTGCTGCCATTACATTTTTTGATCTTTTGTTTTTCAGGGTCTTGTCGGTCCTCAAGGTCCAATCGGGCCTCCTGGTGAAAAAGTAAGTGAAAAAGGAACCCACCCCACTGCATGAGTCCTCCCCCACAACTTTGTTGCCCTGATAAGTGGATGTTTCAGTCCAGACCTCATAAGTGATTCTGCAGATTTGTGGCTGAGCTGTATGCTTTAAATGACTCCTGTGAACGCAGAGACACATAAAATATGCACACTTTATGCATGAGCAGTGACGTTGTTCAACGACAGCATTTTCATTGTGGTTCTGAGGATATATGACAACCTATTGAACATATATCTATCTGTCTGACTGTCTGTCTATATTTATCACTCTGTCTTTGTAGGGGCCTCAAGGGAAACAAGGTCTGGCTGGACTTGCCGGTGCTGATGGCCCTCCTGTAAGTAGGAACATCTAATGCCTTTTTCATATTTCTGTCATTCGGGAAAAAATCCAAACGACAAAATTATGAGTTCCTGAATCTGTTTTTTTACAGGGTCACCCAGGCAAAGAGGGTCCTCCTGGCGAAAAAGGAGCAGCTGTAAGTCAAATTGAATTTCTGTGATATTATTGACGTTACAGTGACGTATCTAATTACACTGGCTTGTCTATATTTGTCCAAAGTGGCACCGCAGTGCACAAAAAGTGGCAAAGTAGAGGATAAACATGTGTCAGGCCAAGGTTTAAAATGACTGCAAAATGTATATACTGTGAAGCAGTCTGAATGGAAACACACCCCGCTGACCTCATGTTGTGGCTTGTGCTACATGACTTGTTTTTCATTTCAAACATGGCACTGATGTAAAGCAAACAGCTTGTATTTATAAAACCCTTACATTTTCACAAAGTGAGTAGAGATTTCAAATATTCTTTGTTCTTTCTTTTTATGTGTTCGCTTGTTTTTCAATTTCTAGGGTTTTCCTGGTCCTATGGGATCCATCGGCTATCCTGGGCCTCGTGGTGTGAAAGTAAGAGTGATAACGGTCACAGTGATACTCACAAGTATTTTACTTTATTTTTTCCTAACTGTATTTACTGCGCTCTCCAGGGTGCTGAAGGAATAAGAGGTCTTAAAGGTGACAAAGGAGAAAAGGTAAAGCTCATCCTCTTTTTCATCAGTTGACAGATGTATGTCTTTTAGACATAACACAGCTTAGTTGTAATTCCGTCTCAAATGAGGCTTCCTTTCAATCCAGCAAGTGGAAAAACTCTTAAAGCCCCTTCAAGTGGGCAGTTAAGTCCCCATGCCACAGAGCTGCAATGGAGTGTGAAACATTAAACGGGGTTGATGTTGTTTATTGTTTTTTGTTTTGTTTTTCTGAGTTGGTTGGGTATAGCTTGTTGCTAGCTGTGTGTACATTTCCTACTCCACTGTCAGGAAACAAAGGCTACTTGGGGAGATAATATGAACATACTTAACATGTTGTTAAACCTTTCTACTTTGATACTTGTTTATTTCACCAAATCCACTTGGATTAGTTTTTTTTTCCAATGCCGAGTTTCAAATTAAGCATTACTGAATTATACTTTGTGTATTGCAATTTATTGTCTCAGTGTTGCATCTTGTATTTAAAAATGTCCAAAAATGACTACATCAAATATGTGGAAAAAAATAGTTTTCTTTAAAAAAAAAAAAAGAAAAATACTGTATTCTGAGTCTAAACCACAAGATGTCAGCAGAGTGACAGGCAGTGAAAGACAAAAAGGCAAATCTTCAAAACCGCCAGCATTGAAGCTTTATTAAATTGGCCACAAGATGTCAGTATTAATCTTTTTCACACAGCTTTGACTTTCTTATATGTGAATCATTTTTCAAGAGTTCCCTAAGAGTGCCATGATAAAATCTCACAATGATTTTGTCACTTAAAAAATGGCAAAGTTTTAATTTAATAACAAAGTTATTAAACTATGTAATATGTTTTAACAGGATTAGCTCAGTTTGACTTTTCAGTTCTCAAAATAATATTTGAACTTGTAGGGAGAAGATGGATTCCCTGGCTTCAAGGGTGATATGGGCATCAAGGGTGACAAGGTAGGTCAACTTGCTTCAAAGAGAAAGCTGAGCTTTGCAATTTCAGAAATATCACCTTTTTTTGTTTGTTTTGTTCTCAACATTTAGGGTGATGGTGGTGTCCAAGGAGCCAGAGGGGAGGATGGTCCTGAGGGTCCCAAGGGCAAGTCTGGACCTTCTGGAGAATCTGGTCCTATGGGTTCGGCGGGAGAGAAAGTAAGTCATCAATTTTTACATGCTGATGAGGATGTGTATAATTGTTTTTCCTTGCAAATTTTGATTTGTTAATAATTTCAGACAAATACAACAGAATTTCTGAATAAATGTTTCATGTAAAAATGTAAAAAAATGTGTAATTAAGATCTTTAATGGACCTTCCTTGAATGCCGTTGCCCTAGTTATCTTGAAAATTGCTTCTCCTTAAATGCTTCATCCTGTTTTTGTAAGATATAGCTCAGTTGTAGTGGCCGCAAAGTTAAAGTACATTTCCCAGCACTAAAGTCATCATGATATGTTTTATATATGTTTAAAGTTTCAAAGCATTTGATCAAAGTTAAAATACTTTGACAGCTTCATCAAGTCACGTGTTACTTTTAGAGGACTGAAATGACAAAAATGAACCTCAGTGACATCACATTTTTGGTGAACAAAGAGAAACACCTCGGCTTCAGTGAGGTCATGTTCATAAACATGGTATTAAAAAGTTTCCCCCACCAGAAGTAAAAATGTATGATTATAAGTTTATGGCTTTTTGCAATGCTTCTTTGCACTTTATGGGCAAATCTCTGGTAATGTCTCTGGTGGCAAGAGGAGAATTTAATGTTCAATTTCTGTTATTTTTGTGTGACTTTTAGGGAAAACTTGGAGTCCCTGGATTGCCTGGTTACCCTGGAAGACAAGGCCCCAAGGTGTGTGTGTGTGATGAGAGTGAGAACTTTTCCTGATAAAAGGAGATGATGAAAATCCAGTCCAGTCCAGTTTGAAACCAGCTATAGATGTTAAGTGTCGTGGTCAAGGGGAGGCACCGCTAAGGGCAGTGCTTGCTCAAATGTTTTTAGACAAGCTCTCTTTAATAACGAATTAACCATTTTTAATTATTTACAGTTGGAGAGCATCTGATAACAGTTTGATTGATTCTGTCTGTCTTTACTCTCATGCTTACTTTTGTGTTTATATTCAACGCACAAATTTCATCTTATTTTACCTTATTCGTGCACTTGCATGTGTGGCTGTTCTACTTCAGCATCTGTTGTATATGTTCACACAGGTGAATATAGAGTGAATGCATTAAACTCCTCAGGAAGTTTACAACTTTAAATCTCTCCCACTCTTTTCTAAGATCTGCCGACTAACTGTCTGACCCACAAACAAAACCCAAAGCAGACAGCAATTGCCTGCACTCCGTAACTATTCCAGGAAGCATAACTGGCTTTGTCATCAGCTGCAGTCATTAGCTGGCTTCCCTCCTTACACTCTAGACACTGCTTGCACTGTAGTGCTGAGCATTTTACCACAGCTCCACTATCAGGGTATGCTGCTGCAAATGGTTCCCCTCTGCTGCTGTCAGCACCGACACCTTGGCACCGATAGGACCTACTGGCACAACATCCAAATAAGCAAGCCTCACTGTATGCTCTGCATGTTAGTCTCAGATAACTCAAGTCGAGTGTAGCCCAAAAATGATTAAAAAGAGGAGAACAAAAAAATTAGGGTCGTTTTTTGAACCTAATAAAGCCAGTGATTGTTAATTGGTTAATTGTAAATGCTTTCCTTTTCAATAGTGAATTTCACTTTTAAATTTTATTCTGTGCAGTAGATTTTTTGCAAAAGAAAACTATGCAGTATGAACGAAAACGAGAAGGACACTGTTTTGTTTGTGTTTATAAAGAGCTGCAAACAAAAGCCCTCTGTTGAGATTCCTGCTGGAGCCCATAATCAAATCTCCCTTTTAGACTTTAGTTTTCATAGACAGCAAAGACACTCTGACTTTGGTGGGGGATGTAAAGTGCCTCTTTTTTCTTTCTCTTTTTTTTGCCTGCATATGAAGTTTTTTTTCCCTAAAAAGTAAAAAAAAGAAAACAGGAGGCAATTTCCACAATTTAAAAATTGTGACAACCTCTCTAACTTCAAAGAATGTGTGAATAATTTGCACGTTTTTTACGGTCCAAGCGGAAACCCTTTGTAGACTGAAGAGAAAGTTTTTTGCCATGCAAAATACAAGCAAACAAACCTCACGGTTTCATTTCAAAGTATCGTCCATTTGATGAAATGTCACATTGTCCTCATGTGTAGCTTCAGGGTCAAAGTCTTGGCCCACCGGCAGCCTTTATCCCCCCTCTATCAGCCTGCTCACAAATCCCTCCACTGCTTGTGTTTTTGGCTGCTGCACCCCATCACTCTCTGTTAACAGCTTTCCCACATCGTTAATTCTGGATGCCATTTGCAAAAGCTTCAGCGGACTGTCTTATCTTCATGGTGCAAGTCATGCTTGTCCAGTACCAGCTCTCCTTTCAGTTTACCTTAACTACATCTCTGTGAAAAACAAATTAAGCGGCATAGATCTCCATTTCCTGCTGTCTGAGCTGCTTGCCTCTTGCAATTCTGCCCACACCACCTTGTTGCGGTGCCCTTGCCTTTGCTGCAAAACATTATGCTCAATATGCATATGTGCATGCACAACAATGAGCACAATAGATGAGCACCGCATTAGAGAACGGTTTAGCTGCAAGCACTCAGATAAGCAGCTGACCTTGGTTCATAGCTGAGGCAAAGGCATATTTAGCTTTGACTGGTTGAGCCTGTTTATGCTACCCAAATCTGGATTTGTAAGTTGCTCAGTACTCATGCTATTCAGCTGACAATGATTGCTCTCCTATTATTTGTTTGACTGGCACCGTCGCCATTATCAGAAAGCAGGGTGTGCAAAAGCCCAGCAACTAGATTGCTGATGAGTATCAAAAGGGACCTGCTGTTTTCCCATCCTTTGTCTCTATTCACTTCCTCTGCCTCTTTTATCTTCCTGTTTTGGCGCCTCACTTCGCTTACAACAACTGTGTCCCTCTATGCATCAATACATGATTGGATATTTTCCCTTTGGTCTTCTTTGAAAATGCCCATTTTTCTTGGTTAAGCCTCAAATTTTGAACTGTGGCTCTATGGCAACAATCTCCTGGCTAGTCTTTTCTAAGTAAGGGTTTTATAGTGTCACTGTTAATTAGCCTTTTTCCAGAGAGGGCAAAAGGAATTCTTCTCCCTCCTCCAAATCAGTGTCATGTAGACAGCTTTTATCTGTTATTTTATACCCTCAACTACCTTTTAATATATTTCTCTTTCTTGTCACTTATTCCAATTTCTTCTTTGCTTGTCTTGCAGGGCTCCAATGGCTTCCCTGGATTCCCCGGTGCAAACGGCGAAAAAGGAGCGAGGGTGAGCAAAAATCTGTGAGCAGCGTGCGCTTTATAGCTGAGAATTTTTTTCTCGTGATCAAATAGGAGTAACTATAAATTGTTTATATATATAAAATTGTTCATTTTTACAAAAACAGCATGTTGCCAAGATTATTATGCGAGACAATGCTAATCCTTTCCAGTAGGCCGATCAAAATAGCCCTATGCACACAGTTTAATTGCACTTTTTTTAAAAGCTTGTGAGGGTATGCAGACCACTGAGTTCTGCAATGCGAACATAACCTTTGCGTGGATTACAGACGAAGGGATGAGGGTGAGGCTGTTGCAGGACAAGCTCATTGTGCTCTCTGACATTGAGAGGCAGACACACCTGCTCTCTGAATGCTGTAACTGACAGGTAGCTGATGCTGTCAAGTGCCTGTGGGTAACCACTTACTCCAGCATTTTGATTGTTTCGATTTGTCCAGAGACATTCAGATGCTTTTATTTTAATCTGTAACATGGATTTCCCCACACAGTATATTAGGAATAATAAAAATGGCTCAGCTAAAACTTCTGAAAAGAGACTTTGAAAAATATTTAAAAAATAAAAACAAGCGGTGATATTGTTGTCCTTTGTCTTTCTTCTTTTCAGGGAATTGCTGGCAAATCGGGCCCTAGAGGGCAACGCGGCCCAACGGTAGGAAACGCATCTCTGATAACTGTCTGAGCCCAAGCCTGGCGCATAAATTATGTATGGTGTTTAAATTAAAATATAATCCTGTGAAGGCTTGTATAAGTTTTTCTGTCATTTATTTAAAGAGGCTATGCACCAAGCTAATATTTTTTAAAGAGGCATGGACAGTGACGGAAACTGATGATTGCTACTTTCTTAGTCTTATTTTATGTTCTGCTGCATATACATTTTTTACTCTTTTTTTACATTGCTGCATGTACAATTGATATAGGGTCCACGAGGAGGACGAGGAGCTAGAGGACCAACAGGAAAACCAGGTGCTAAGGTGAGCTCATTTATATGAATGTCTTAACAATCAGCATTAATAAAATCATTGCCTCAACTATAACATTAACCAGTCGGTTGCCTTCCTTGCCATCACATAGAAATATAAATGTGCACGTGTCTTGCTGTGCATCCTCAATATCAATTCTTCACATAAATTTTATTCACGTTTCCCACTCTGACAGTTGCAGCAAAGTTCACAACATTTCTCTGGGCTTTATCCACAGGGCACCTCAGGCAATGATGGACCTCCCGGCCCGCCAGGAGAGAGGGTTTGTATTGGATTTTGTTTGATCAGTGCCTTGTTTTTTTTGTTTTTTTACACAGTCTATGACAGCAAATGCACATCAGTAGCAAGCATTGCTTTTGACTCTAAACTCAAAGTGAATTTTTCAGCTTTGCGATGCATTCAATTCAGAGGTACTTCAGCTGCTGCTCCCTGTGGTTACTCATCTCTGAACAACAATCAAAATTTTTTGTTTTATTTTCTTTCAAATTTACATTCAGAAGACCCTTCACATTAAACTGTGAAAATATTAAAAGCTATTTCTCAGTCACAGTGATAATAGAATTAACATTAGAAATGCTATCTCCTTCCTCTCATCTTCTCTTATTTTTATTCTTTCCATTTAAGGGCCCTCAAGGACCACAGGGACCCGTCGGTTTCCCCGGGCCCAAAGGGCCTAATGTAAGTAGCTGCTGTCAAACTGTCTGTGAGCTGGCACATTTCGCAACCATGTTGACACTCTTCTCATAAGCTTTTCAAATATTAATATACACGATGACTTCGTATCTAATATCTGTCCACCTGTTCACCCTCAGGGCCCTCCAGGGAAAGATGGGCTGCCCGGTCATCCAGGACAGAGGGGAGAGACGGTGAGCAGGCAGTTTTGAACAGAAATACATTGTCATGCCATTTTGACTTTGGCCCTTGTGTCTTTTAACCTCTCAGTAAGGTGCTGTGGCTGCATTTTAACAGCAAAACTGTGTGAAGCTAAATTTAGTGTTAGCTGCTTTGTGCTTTATAAAGCCTAATTTTTAACAAATGCTGGAAAATGAACTTGTTAAGAAAAGTTCTTTTGACTTAAGCTAAGAAAGCTGTTAATAGATGTAAGATAACTGATAAAATGTGCTGAAAACTCATGTAATGCGACAAAAACAGCACCACCTGATATTTTAACAGTTTAATGTTTTTGTTTTTTAAATAAAATTCACAATTTACAGCATCCATCTACTTTGTATGTGATGAACTGTGTGACTTTCCCACTTTGTTGAAATGGACTCCATAAAAACCACTGGTGTCATATGTACAGTATGTATATGCAAAACAGAGATATTCTGTCATGTAATTTACTTATTAGTTACCTTTGTGGCCCATTTTTCTTCATGTTGTATTATGTTGTATAAAACACATATCTACCAACCAACCATTTGTCTCTTTTTCTTCTCAGGGATTCCAAGGGAAGACTGGACCTCCAGGTCCTGGAGGAGTGGTCGGACCACAGGTACAGTACACACACCGCAAAGTTTGGTGTAACTCTGATGCTCCACATTCTCAAAGTGTGACTATTGTTGGAGAACTTTGGAACACTTAATCATGAATTATGTAAATTTTATAACAGCAAATATTTATTTAGCTATTTATTCATTTATAATGCTTAACAAAAGCATCATGATAGCAACAGAAAAATGCTATTAATGTGGGTAACACGTTTCATATATATTATGTTGATCTTAATGTGTCTTGATAGGGACCAACTGGAGAGACAGGACCAAGTGGAGAGCGAGGACACCCAGGATCCCCTGGTCCACCTGGAGAGCAAGGTTTACCTGGAGCTGCGGGAAAAGAGGGTGGGAAGGTAAAGGAAAAATATTTTTTTTTCTTATCTATGAAACAGAATCGACCAGTCTTTGTAAGTTCTATTCATTCTGCTCATTCCTCCATTGTCTGATCTGGATGTCATTCTGTGTCTGCTGTATTTCCTTTTATATACATTTTTAGTTATATACTCTGCACTTAAACAAGCTATAGCACTGATTAACTTATATTAGAATAAAACGTTGGTTTAAAAATGACTTTCTGTGTTCATATTTAATGTTTCTTTGTTATATTGTTATAGTTATTAAAATATTAATAGTACACGTGAAAGGAATCACAGGATGTAGCATGTTAGTGTCAAAGTGTTTAGGAATGTGTTTCGGGCTCATTTGGCATTGTACCCACATAAAAAGGTATTCAGCTGGTATTAAACTAATCATTTACATTATTTATCTCTATTCTAATAAATTCATGAAAATGATCAGGATTATATTATCTTCCTCCATAGGGTGACCCAGGTCCTCAGGGTCCTTCTGGAAAAGTGGGACCTGCTGGTCTCAGGGGCTTCCAAGGCACAAGAGGTCTTCCAGGGGCCATGGTAACACACTCGCCATCCTCATAATAAAAACACGTGTGCAAACATCCTCACATATACACACTGAAATGTGTTATTCAAACTCCTAAGTATGTACCCAGTAGAATTTAGCTCCAAACCCCAATTACCAGGCTAACAACCTGCTGTTAAGCCAAATGTCAGGCTTGGCAGTCTATCAGACTAAAAGGTACAGAGCTGGCTCATGTAAAACTAATAGAAGACTAATCCAAACACAATATTGACACATTTTGTCATTATTAATATTAGCAGATATATAACGAGGTTGTTACCGAACGTTGGTGCCATTAAATTGTCATTGCAGTCAGTGGAGCCATTCATTCTTCATCCTTAAGTCGCTTCTGTGTTTGATCCTTTTCTTTAAGGAGACTTTTTAGCCTTCAGACAAAGAATGAGTCAGAGCCTCTTGATTCCAATTCAAACCCACAACGTTATGACTACAACACATGCACCCTTATCCTGCTGAGAGGCCTGTGTTATATCTCAGAAGGAGTGGGTGTGAGTTTAGAAAAAGTTCAAGGTGAGCATGAATGACTATTAGAGGCTGACTGAGGATCAACTTGGGGGACTGTGGCTAAAGCTCATTTCAAGGTTATTAAGAGAGCACATGACAGCACTGCCCAGACTTATTACAACCATTGTGTTTGTCCCATGTGTGCAGAAGGATGGCTTTCCTTTCTTAATGGAAGTGCACACACATAAGATGTGAGCAAACACACTCTTAAAGTGATCCAGTCCAGGAGTGTGTAAACACGGTTAAACAAAATGCGAGTCTGGGGACCTGTTGGATAAATGAAAACTATCAAAAATTTCACTCTGTTAGGAAAGAGAAAAAAATGCAAATGCAAGTTATTGTTCCTCTTTTAGACTCCCCCCCCCCACACACACACACTCCTTATCACATTTCCTAGTCTTAATGAAAGGCACAGCATCAATATAAGAGCCAATAAATAACTTTTTCTGTGTCCAGCAAAAAAAGATGCTTCCTGTCTCTTAATGCACTGAAGAAAAATGTGGAAGCCAGAGAGGTGGAGAGCCTGCTTGGCAGCCTCCGCACCCCTTGGCTCTGTTGGAACTTGTCAATTAGTTATTATATTAAAAGTCTTTACCGCCTCTTCTGAGTTGTGTTTTCCATATACAGTCTATGCTGTGATTCAGCCGGCCTTTGTCTTTCAATGACCAGGGATTTGAAGAGATCACAAGGGACCTGAGATAGATGGACTAAACCACAACTAGTGACTCACAGCGGCCCTTGGAACCTTGTCATCTCCTCTCTTTTTTCTTTTTCTTTGAATGTCATTTAATGACTCCTTTTGCATTAATAATACAAATATGCCTATGGACTGGACTAAATAATCATTTATTAAATAACAGGAGAAAATGGAGATGGAGAAAAATAAATAGCAGGGTAATTAAATGTATTCAAAAACATGTACTTTCATCAATAAGCTTTTTTTATATTAATTTTTTTGAATTTTAAAAAAAGGTTATTTAAGATCAGAAGCAGAATTATATCTATAGTTTATTTGGACACACACCAATCTCACTTCAAGTGAAATAATTCAGACACTCAAATTTCATTGGATCTCACATCTTTAGCTGTTTTCACACATGTAGTTAAGTTCTGAAAGTCTCTAGTGATACTCCAGTCATGGCATGTGAAAATGTAACATTATTATTATAATGATAATCATTATTTTTATTAACATTACTCAGGACCAGTTTTTTTGTTTTACACACATTTCTTTAGCATAGATCTGGTAACAGCACGATGGCCCCCAAAGAGTCTCACTTTCTATTTATGACATGTTTTGATGTAATCACGGGGAATCCTCCATGTACTGTTTGCATCACATTTTGCCTCCTCTGATTTCCAGACACTTTCCCAGATTAGTGCCTCCACATATTCCTCCACCTATAGCTGTGAGAGTACCTCTCAGCGTGAAATCTCCTGCTGTGATGTGCATCTGTGAGCAGCAATAGTGGAATCAGACTGGACCAAACTTTTAGCTGGAATAACTCCGCTGTGCATGTGTGAAAAAAAGATTTACATTTGTGGTATTTATTGAAAAAAAGTTGAAAAGTTTAAAAAAGGGTGAAATTGATTTATTCAGAACTTCAGTATTAATGTTTATTATCCAGAAACATTTTAGAGTAGCTTTTATATTATTACTACTCAATGAAACAAACAATTAAAATGAATAAATGAATTGGTAAATGCATCAATCAATCAATATCAATATAAATCAACTTAACAATTAATAATCAACTAAATAAACAATCAAATAAATGCGTAAATAAAACTAAACAAATATTTTTGGATTCGTGTTTTGGACAGTGGCACTACAAAGGACAAAAATATATTAATCATTTTTCTTCTCTGCCTTTGTGGATCCACATCCTCCACTTGCATGTGTACACAACCTCACACACAGCCTATCTACACACAAACACACATGCCCGCACATGTACACTCACAGGGTATTTAAAGGACCAATTGACAGCTGTTCTTTGAATAGCATTGAGTGGTGGCCCACAGCAGGCAATATCTTAACAATCTCCTGTCCTCTGCTTTCAGGGTCCAGCTGGCTTAAAGGGAGGAGAAGGGCCTCAGGGTCCGCCTGGCCCCATCGTAAGTAGCCTGTTTCTATGGTAACCTCATTCCTATTGCCACAGAGATTGCGATGAAAGTGACTTACACGTTCAGAGAGCGGAGCTGCGCATGCTGTGCACAGCTCCGCTCTTCGGCCCTTCAGCAGCACATGCAGCATAAACTGCAGTGCAGGGAACGGCTGAACAGAGTGTGGTGGTATGATTGAAATCACTTCCTCCAGTTACTGAAAACGTGTGATGTAAGTGGACATTAACTCTCAGGCTTTTTTACAGTTTAGTACCTGAAAATTGAGATTTAGAGTCAGCTCCACCACCTCCGATATTAATACTTGTTTTGACTTCATAGCCCAGTCCCAAATAAAGAATTTGGTTTCAGGAAAACATTTTCAGCATTAAGTCTGTACATAGCCTACTACAGTTTTATAAAAGACAATATGCAACTTGATTTATAGTGTTTTTGTTCAGCAACATTGCTGTGAAGCGTAGCCTAATCATTGCGTAATTATCTAATCGAAAAACGGCTAGTTTCAACTTCCTTGCTTGATTGGCCGTGGATGGTTTCCTCTCATACCAGTTTCTATGGCAACTATCGTGACACTGATAAAAGTAATTTGTGTCTCATTTGCTGCTCTTTTTATTTATTTATTTTTTGCCTGGCCACTTCTTCTAGAGAAACTTTTGATGTTTATTCTATACTGAAAACACTCTGAACCTTTTTTTTGTTATGAATCAAGGTAAAAGAATATCAAATCCACTTACATATTAAATCTGCAATCATACTATATAATACATAGTGTCAGATCGGACCTGCCCCTATCATGGTGTAGTTCTTGACCCCTAAAAAATCTAGAGTGGCAGGGTAATCCGGAAATAAGAGGGACACTTTTATTTATTTAGTTTTTTACTGTGTCTCTAGCCCCCTCGGTTAGAAATATATTCAATGAAAACCCCGGGAGCCTCGGCTGAGATTCTGTTCAGAAAGCTGACTGACAGGCAGCTTTGAACTGTCTGACATTTTGTTCAAGCGTTAAACGCGGGCTCCCGATAATTGCCCCCATGCTCACCAGCGACAGAGCAACAGCCGATTAGATGACAGCAGATATGCAGAGAAGGCATGAAAAGATGATGAAAGTGGGAAGAGAGTTGCTCACTGAATGAGCGAAGCCATTTCCACTGTGAAATAAGATAGTTTACTTAAATTGGTTTGAAAAGTGAGCCATTGGCTGAATCCAGGTGATAAACTGTTTTGGTAGCAATGGAAAAAAAAGAAAAAGAAGAAGAAGTCAGTGTGCTGTGCCCACGCACACAAGAGATCTGGTATTTTCCTCCAACGATTTCCTGCCAGAGATTGAGCTGCCGTTGTTCTGTGGGAAAGTCTGAGTGCTGTGTGTTGCTTTTTGTTGTCTTTACGTAGGGCTGCATGTATTTGTTAAAGACAAACCGAGACGGGAGAGCACAAAAAACAAACAGTATGAATGCTATGAGTTGCATGTCTACATGTTTTGTTTCAAGGCGAAGAATCACAACATATGGGCATAGAAAACATCAGTTAAATGTGAGGAAAAGAAGAATAACGCAACAAATGTGAAGTCATTTCAGTCAAACTAACTTGTGTGTAGGTCAGTGTGTGTGTTCATCCTGGTGAGCATCCTGGCAGGATATGGATGATCGCTTGGAGCTCTTTGTGTGTGTCACCAGTAATGTCGGTCATGAAAAGGGCCAGGCATGTGTGTGCCAGGTGGCAGCTCACATCAACAGCTGAGTCTGTTTGAGTGTGAATCAGGTCAAAACTTTGGCTTGAAAACATGAATTTTGTTTAGTTTGGAAGCAGAAGCTAAGGCCTTTTCTGGATATGAAGATGCCACAATGGCCTTCTGATAAATTTGTGTGTGACTTAGACCTCGTACAGAGTAAATATAATCCACCCCGGGAACACTGAGGAGCAGAAAAAGATATGCAGGTGGGATAAAAGAATGGGGAGACTTTAGATGAGGCATTGTTGGAGAAATAGGGAATTAAACGGTCACAATATTTAGGTGGAGAAAGTAGCTTTTGAAAATGTACTAAATGTTAATAGTTTTTTGGTGTTATTGAATAAGCCCTTTCAAATTATTTCAAATATTCACATTAAATCTGGGTTGTTTTAAATCCTGAGTTGTCATTAAGTTATGTTTAATTTTACACATTCCCTGTCCAATGAATGGAGTTTTAGTCTTCTCTTTGTCGTAAACCTGAATAATGGCACATACCTCTCCTGCAAAGTGTTCTGTACTTGGCTGGAAGATGTGAAAAAACTTTTCATCTCCCCTAAAAATCCTGCCATCCAGTGTTATTGTCTTCTACCCAGGCCTCTCTATGCTGATAAGCTTACCGTTGAATGTTCTTGAAAAGAATAAATGTCTTGAAAACAGTTAAAATGTTAACAATAGTTAAGTTTTGAGATGTGTAAATACATCAAAGTACAGTACTGCTGTGACATATTGTGCTGCATCATTATAGTTAGCAGGTATCACGTAAGAATTAAACAAACAAAAGCTTTAGTTTTGTTATTTTCTTTTGCTGGCTTGTTGCAAATTAATTCATTTGGGCTCTTCTAAACTTCAGTAATTAATTTAGTTGGAAATGGCTCCGGCTGTGTGGGCACAAAACAATCGATTCTCCATCGTTAAGCAGAGCCTTGTTCTTTGTTGTTTTTACATTTCAAATTACCGTGGCAAAATTCTGAGGAAATTGTATTACCCAAATAATTTCAGAATCTATTTCTAATAGAGCAAAACTTTTTAGTTAAACCATGCACACTTGGATATCAAATAATTCTCTGCATGAAGTGGATTTTTCTTGTCAGTGTTTATTTAATGCAATGATGACTGATGGGTCTTTGGCTATAGGGTTCTCCTGGTGAGAGAGGTCCTGCGGGTCCTGGAGGTCCCATTGGTCAAACAGGACGCAATGGCCCACAAGGACCACCTGGTCCTGCTGGAGAAAAAGGAGCTCCTGTGAGTTTATTAAAGTTAAAGTTACGGTGTTACAGTGTAACACTGTTAAAGTGATTACCATCAATGTTGTCCACAGGGAGAGAAAGGTCCCATGGGTCCTGCTGGCCGTGATGGCATTCAAGGTCCTGTAGGTCTTCCTGGACCAGCTGGTCCTCAGGGCCAACCTGGAGAGGATGGTGACAAGGTAGAGTAAAAGAGTAAAAGACCTGATTTTTTTTTTCAAACAAGCAATCTTCAATGTAAGTACACCTCTGAGAGGATGCGATGCAATTCTAAACAGAAGCACTTACAGCACTTGATGAAAAGAATTCTCTTCCAAGAACTTGTATTTCCCATTTTATAAGATCAGGACAAGTACTTCTTCCAAGTTTTCTTTCCAAATGTTCTAAGAATGAGGAGGGATTTTTTAATTGACATTTCAGTACTTATGAAATGCCATGGCTGTTTTCGAATTCACACTGTTCCTGTGTCTTCCCCACAACTTGTCCTAATATCTTTTACACATACAGAAAATACACTTTCCCAAAACTTAAGCAAATGTGTCCCTTCCCCGAAATTCACTCATGGTTGTTAAGGTAGAAATTCCATGATAGAGTGTTGCATTAGGGAAATAAAAAGAAAAGCATCATGATATTTACAAATAAAAGTAACTTAACAAATTGATTTGCACACATCATTTACCCATAAGGCAACAATTCCCCAACACTGCCACACTGAAGCACAGTGCAGCAGTATATATACATTTGCAATCATCATGCATCTTCAGTCCGAGTCATGTCTTCCATCACCCTTTTTTGTCAATCACAGTGCCAATGGGGTGAGACAGGGGAGCCAATCAATTAATTGCAAACACTTGCTCAAGGTCTTTCTGGGCCAATCAAATTAGAATCTCTTGAGAAATATTTACTGCCCAATCATGGTTAAAGGTGACACTTGAAGACATCAGGCTTGGACTAAACATGAAAGGCGAGAGGATTTTAAGATGGAAAGATGTAAATGTGTGTGTGTGTGTGTGTGTGTGTGTGTGTGTGTGTGTGTGTGTGTGTGTTGCTACACAGGGAGAAGTTGGCGGACCTGGACAAAAGGGAAGCAAAGGAGACAAGGGTGAACTTGTGAGTCTCCCTCCCTTTTATTGCATTTTGTACTGTTGCATCCAGTTTCCTTTGAAGGAATCTATTTTGAACTATAATTGATATCTGTCTGTATTTGAAGTTTCTTTTCATTGTGTTTTTATATAAAGTTTTTAAGCTCCAGGGTTAAATAAAGTGTATGTATAAATAACACTTTGCAAAGGAAAATCTGCCTTTATATTATCTTATGCAACTGTAGCTTAACTAAAATATTAATGTGATTGGAACCATCTTTCAAATAGAAACACCAATGTTCTCTTTTGCTCAAGTTGAACATGAATATTTTTCATGACCTTTAGTTGAGTAAGCATAGACATTGATTTGAATAAATCAAACTGATTAAGATTTTCTTGAGACTGGAGTAAGCTTTTACTTTTGAGGCAGCCTGAAACTGTTTTAATAAAGTCATATAGTGTAATACTGGCAGCCGATATAATAGTCAGACTGCATGACATGCTTTCCCCTATGTTCCTAGGGTCCGCCAGGTCCAAGTGGTCTCCAGGGTGTGATCGGACCTCCCGGCCCAGCTGTAAGTATTATTTTTCTCTGATTCCTATGATATTAATATTTACCTATGAAAACTGACCATGTACTCATAGTAGAGGCTGCAAAGATCTTATCCTCAGGAAACCAACTTGAACTCTAACCAGTGTGCCCACTTGACATCTTCGCACATCAGTATTTCTTTCTTTCTTTCTTTTTCTTTCTTTCTTTCTTTCTATTTCTTTCTTTCTTTCTATTTCCGTCTTTCTGTCTCTTTCTTTCTTTAATTCATTCTTTCTTATTTCTTTCTTTTTTCTTTTGTTTCGTTCTTTTTTTCTTTCTCTCTCTTTCTTTCTTTGTTCTTTCCTTTTTTCTTCTTTCTTTCTTTTTTCTTCCTTTCTCTCTCACTCTTTCTTTCTTCCTTTCTTTCTATCTTTCTTTCTTTTTGTCTTTCTTTTTTCTTTCTTTCTTTATTCCTTTCTTTCTTTCTTTCTTTCTTTCCTTTTTCTTCTTTCTTTCTTTTTGCAGACTGAACCACTTGAAAGCTTCTGTCTCTTCCTGTAAGATTTCAAGGCGTTTTTCTGTTTTTGTGTGTTTTCAGTTTGGCAGGAAGTTGTGGTAACCATGGAAACAGTACCGCTTCACCTGTTGCTGTGGTCTCACACACATGCAGTGACATTAGCAGACTTTCAAGCAGGTTCTGTGGTGTATCTACACTACCGCAAAACAAAGTGCAAGGAAATTTCCTGCCAGAGGACATGGACAGAGTTCGTGTCGTACTTCTAGGAAACACACGGAGAGGAAATGTGTTGCTTTTTTTCATCACCAAAGAGTCAACAGGAAAACAGCAGCACAAATGCGTCAGGTGAATGAAAAACAGGTTGCATGATTTTGAAATGGGATTTCATATGGATTCTGTCATTTGTACACATTTTTTCCAGTTTTTTTATTTTTTACTTTTATTTGTTTTTTTTTTGTGAGATCTCAATCATTCTATCACCTGCTGCTGAGAGTTTCCTGTTTCTTGCATGCAGGGACCTAGCAATATGTGACAGATAAAAATAAGGACGTACATCCAGATATAAAGCAGACTTAGCTACAGTATGTTTGGTTGTAATACTTCAGCTTATTTCCCTTACTGATGAAAATAATTTCAAACTTGGAACTACTTATCATTAGTTTCATTACACTAGAGCCCTGTTTCCGCCCATGGATGTGGGGCAGGACACATTTTTTGTTTCACATGCAATAACTGATAAGGGTACCATAATAACCCGTCAGAGAAACACATAACCCATCAACTGATATCAGGCGCTGGACTGAAGAAACTGTACAATAAAACTGTGAAGTTATATCATTTTAATGATGATGTGTTTGGACACATGTTCATTACCCTAATAAGTCGACACTCTGCAATCCAGCATTTCCTGTGCGACCTGTCATCAAAACTAAGCAGGAACGCCTGCTTGTAAAGAGGAGAAAAGTTTCTTTTTATTACATAGCTGGGGCATCTATCGCTATGTAAAACTTGTTTAGAGCTGCAAATGTTACATTTTTTGCAGAACAATTTCCTCCTCTGGGATGTACACATTTCTGGAAATGTTTTTCTTCTTTTTAAAAAAAAAAGAAATAAAGTCCATATTTTCCGAAGTAATGACAGGAGGAATAGATCTGAAAGAATATTGCTGGTATTTTAAGTGTCATTATGTTGTAGGAATTCAATGCAATTATTTCATGAAAAAACTTTAAACTTCCATTTGTCACGATATCTATATTTAAGAATGTTTGTTCGTTCTTTAGGCCTTTTAGCTAATGTTATTAAGATCCATTGTAGAAGGTCCAAAGAGCGAGTTGTGGCTCCGGAGCTGCAGGTTGCAGACCCCTGCACCAGGATCGAACGAATGGCTCCTTAATAGATCTATGAAGAGCTGAATGACATGTAGATGAGTTTATTCAGCCATGTGATTCTGGTGTGCTGGAAAAGGGATGCGTCTACAACCTGCAAGAGTCTAGATCTCGAGGACTGGACTTGGGAACCCCTGCTCTAAATAATATTTTACAATAACCATTCTCCACGTACAGATTTTGCTGCTCTTCCTGCTCCTTTTGGGGAACACAGTCTGAAAGAAATGCAAGTTTTTTCTTTGTTTTCAGAGCAAAAATATGTGCAAAGCTTGGTGGACCTAATAACATCATGTACAGATAACAGTGGTTGATAAGAAAAAGTGTCTATGAAAAGCTATGATAAGTGCCTATATACTTTGTGTGAAAACTAAGTCGTTTAAGTCAGAGAGGAGGTAAAGAAAAATAAAGAAGGACTTTATCAGCAAACCTTCCCTGTGTAAATGAAGATTAACCAAACAAAAACTACTTAGCTAGACGTTTCACTTTAAGCCACATTGCTTTACTGGTGAAATGAAATAACAAGCACTCCCACTGTTCACACAGGCAGGTATTATATCTGCCATTTGCCCATGAGGATGTACTGCTGAATTCTAATTACAGGATATGAGGCAATACAGTAGACCTGCTGTCCCTTGGCTGAGATAAATGGGAAAAGGGGGGTTTTTTTAAATTAACATTCAGACAAGTTTATTGCATAAATTTATTATTTAATTGAACGAAAAGACGCTTGTTAACTGGGCACTGAAGTTGTGTTCATGTCTCACTTCATGGCTCATTATGTTCAGGCCTTATGAGACAGGCTATGATTCAGCTTTGTTGGCTTTTCAAAGGTGCAATTGAATGAGGTTATTCATTTAAGTGGATTAAACAAATACAAAATCAATTGCAGGGAGAGGCTTATCACAGCAGCAGCAGAATAAACATCAGGGAAAGGAAAGTTTTATGACCCAGAAACCTGTTGATGTCATCCACATTAACCAACAATCAATCTCTACTTTCTCCCTTTTTTTCTCATTTGTTCTCACATCACTCATAAAACATCCACTCCTGTCAGAGCTGAAGAAACACACCCTAACCACAGTATTTCACTAGTGCACGCATGCACATAGACACACACGGTTCTCTTTTCTCTGCGTGTTAGAAAACACCTAGAGACGAACGTGTGCCAAAGCGAACACACCCACGCTCTAGTTCCCATGGGATTTTTGCATGTGTGCACATGTGAGTGTGTGTGTGTGTCAATGTAAAGGTAGATAAAGATCCAAGAAACCAGAAACTCCTGTATGCTGATCCCAAACTTCTATAACACCTGACTATTTGTGAAAGGATTCAGAGTGACGGTCCCACTCCTTCATCATAAAATAATGTTCCATCCGGCTTTAGCAATATTTCACACACCCACACAGATTTACTTTTACTTCCAAAAAATGTCAAGTGTCCTCACAAAGCCACTGAGCAGAGGACTGCCTCATTTCTTCAAACGTTTAACAGTTGTCACTTCCTGCCTCTGATTGACTGAGCTTGAGCTAAGAGGTTCATTTCAGACCAAAACTGGTCAGAGACTTTGATTCTTTGTTAAGCCGAGGCAATGCAAGTGGAAATACCACAGATAAAGGTTGGAGACAGTCCTCTGACCACTTGCATCCCTATGAGTGTTTGTTCATGAAGTCCATGACAATCTGTGCAAAATGTGCTGCATGCAAACTGCAATATGGAGCCCATGAAGTGTAAAGGCTGCATTGTGAAAGGAATGTATTGTAGACATTATCAAGTAAGGTTGTTGCTTAAACTGTAAACTATAGAAGTATTACATGATAAAATGTCTGCAATTTATAAGAGAAACAACCTCACATTACGAATCCCAGATTATTGTAGGTCTTGCAGGTTACAGTACCATATCAACCACATTTAACCCTTCTGTTGTGCTTACACCCCTTCCCTTATTTTAGTGTCCCCAGTCAAATTTGACTGTTCTTTAATACCCATCATATGTTCTTAGTGAAGCGCCCCCTGTCGATGGCTAATCCAGCATCCATCCATCTTGCATCCTAACTGTATTGTCAGCTCTCATCTTTTCTTGAGTTTTGTCTTATCTCTCGCTACTCTTTGGCTCTCCTCAGTTTCCTCTCTTCCTCCAATAAAGTCTTCAAACATTTCTTTGCCTAATCTGCCGGCATCCGTTGAGTTGACTGGAGTATTAACATACACTTACACATGCGCAAACTGAAACTCAGCAGGCAGCGTTCCGGATGAAAAAAGTTGTATTATGTGGTTTCTCAGCTGCGGAATCTTTAAGTTTAAGGTTTTAAGTTCGAAAAAGATATATAATGGGTCTTTGAATCACACAAAAATGATCATTCCAATCCCCAACCCAATTTTTATCCAACACTCTTTAGTTGTAAACAATATGACTAGCATGAGCTACTGCAGTGAAAATACAAACGCAGACTGAAAATGTTTCCCATAAATGAGTTTGTACTTGTGTGCATGTAAATTCATGCATGAGTGGCATTTGACACACAGTTCAGAGTGAGTCTTGCATGCATAAGCATCACCTCTGCAGCATCTCAGATGGCAGCCAGTTGGTCTTTTCTGAAGATGATGGGTCGTGACATGAAGCTTCTGTACAGACCCGCCAGACTCTGCATCCCACAGACTTTATCCAGCCTCATTGTTGGACGCATGTATTCCTGCTAGAACCAATAGAACTAACAAACCTATGTAGGCTTGGAGGTCTACCAGTTGTCCTCGGACAGTTGTGACGGCGGCGAGCTCGTAAATTGCATTGTGAACCCACATATGGCGATCGCTTTAAACCAAGAACAGCACAGGTGTAAGCAGGTTGGCATAACCACTGAAAATGCAGCGTACTGCTTCTATCATGACATATTCTTTTCATTCCAACACATTTGCAACACATTTCCAATCAGGCTGGAACAGTCAAACTGTCAGCAAAATGGCCATTGTTTGGCTTGAGATTTGCCCACCGCAGTCATCTTAAGCCACTTTCACACTGAAATTAGCGCGTCGACACGGGTTTTTCAAAGCTGGGTTAACCCGCGATCAATCGGCATTTGGCTCCTTTTACATCGCCAAAAAAAAAATGTGAGTCTGGTGATGCAATCACGCTGCGTTC
>JAVQJG010275309.1:0-17331 GCA_036024015.1 Craterocephalus amniculus
CTATCCTATCCTCTCCTCTCCTCTGCTCTCCTCTCCTCTCCTCTCCTCTCCTCTCCTCTCCTCTCCTCTCCTCTCCTCTCATCATGTTATGCAAAATGAGTCTTGTACAAAAGTCCCATGTCTCCTACTATGAACCTCTAAAATCTCAAGTTAGTTTTTCTTTGCTAGATGAGAGACTTTGCTAATCCTCTTAATATCGATGATGATTCAACTTCATCAAAGACATGGCTCAAGGAAAGATAGGCCGTGACTGCTGTGTTATATATGCTTCTGCTCCTGCTTAGGGTCACACCTCAAACAGAGCATATAGATTGTTCCAAATGGCACACAAAGATTTCCTCAGACCCTGTAATGCACTCTTTATCACTTTTTCTGAATCAGCTTTAGGAACAGCACAGTCCTAAAATGATATAAATCACCTCAAGGATTGACCTACCTCATTTTAATCTTTTTTTTAAGTTAAATTCCTGAGCCTGATGATAACAACTGCATGCGTGTGTGCATGTGCACACTGTCTGATGCCTGTACATGACTTAGAAAGTTACAAACCCATACATAATATTTATAATACAGTGTGGGGTTTTATGACTTAATCCTTGTTCCCATTTCTTATGTGGTGACAGATATTCCCAGGATTGATTCTTTCGGATATAAAGCCCGCCAAAAAGATGAAGTTCAAAACTGTGTGCTACTTACTAGTGCAGCTTATGCACTGCAGGAAGATGTTCAAGGCTGAGATTCCCTTCTCCAATGTCATGAACTGCGAGGACGGTGATAAGGTATAAACTTTCAGTGTCTGTGTTTTGACGTTTCTGTGTTTGTGCTGTGATTTAGAAAAAGACTCACTGTCATGCATTTCCTGCAATAGTACATAAGGGTTAGTTTGAATGAATTTGATACCAAATTACTTTATTGTTACACTTTAATAATGTCCAAATGCTGGAAAAAAATCCCTTTAGGCCTTCTAACTGTTTTTTAAGTTCTACATCGGGGCCCTATTATTTTAGTTTGACCGAAAAGACTTGTGTTCAAATGCACAATTTCTTTGGAAAATCTTGTAGGAGCATTAAAATATGAATGATGTTTGTATGATTTTCCTTTTTTTTACCCAGTATTGTTAGCATTGGAATAAAGGTAATAAGACGTACAAAAGCTGCTTCCATATTCATAGCCTTTACATCAACATACAAGGTTCATTTCACTGAACCTTTTACATTATTCTCCCGCTGATGTTTGATGATGCTCAAAGAATCCTCTCATCATTTAGCTTTTTTCCTGCATATTTCCTTTCCAGAGATATCAACCAAAAACCTCCTTACACTTCTGAATACATTACATCTAATATTCTATTTTCACAAAAATAAAACTTAGAATTTGTGCTTTAGGAAAGTATTTGCTTTTTGAGTTGACCTAAACAAATATAGAAATCTTATACAGGATGGATTCTGATGCATTAAAAAATAAGGAGAGTTGAAAAAAAAATCTATTTGTTGTTCCTGTCATACAATGTATCTTCCATTAACTGTATACTGTTAGTGAAACTGGGAATTTGGCCAACTGTCAAAAAAACGTATTGCTATTTTGCACCGGCTGTTTCAGCACTGATGTCTCTGTGCGTGCATGTGCTTCTGCTATGTATTGATCATACTGACAGTACACAAAAAGAGCTCAAACCTGACCCACCGGGAATTAAGCCTCCTAATGAATAACACCTACATGAGTAATATTTTTAACCTAGCTGCGAAATTGATTAATTATATGGTTAGCAATTATGTTTAAGCATAAAATGTTGATAAAGGCCATACAGGTTTTGATATATTACAATCAAGGGTGATTTGGCTGTATATTTAAACATAACTAATGAAAATTAAACAAGAGTTTCATTCTTAAACTTTTATAATTTCCTTTTAATGTTATGGACACTCACTTGATTATTGCTTTCCACTTGCAAGTTTGGTGTCCCATCTTTTTTGCACATTACTATAATGACACCGTCCAAATAAAGAAGACAGATCAGTGTAGAATAGAAAAATGGAAACGCGTGACGGTGTTTGTACTATAGACTTTCCTCAAGTGATAACTTTAAGGCCACACAGTCTCATGCTGAGCAAAGTGACATTTGCATTAACGGAACATTGCATAATGTTTCCTGTGCTACTGTGCATAGTGTAAGGTGAAGTCAGTGTCTGCAGGGTTCTATCCTTAGAATAACCCAAGAGAAGTGTAATGGATGAATTAATTGATTAAAGTGGGAACAGGGATAAAAGATAATAAGAGTAGAAACGGTGGATTAACAGGATAAGAACAGGTAAAAACAGGGAACGAAGCAATTTTCAAAGAGACGGGGGGGACAAGAACATGACAGAGGTGACGTGCTGTACACATGAAAGTCATGTTATGAATTCATGAACACTTTTGGTTTTCCCTACTATGCTGAACTGAACAGTTCAACAAACATGTCACTTGCATATACACACACCTAAACACACGCACAAACATCCACTCTGCCATGTTAAATATCTGGCTCTGCTCCAGTGCCCAATATTTAGCAAAGCTGCTCACTTTGGCTGCTGCATTTAGACACAGTGGGATGCATTTAATGATGAAGTTAAGGGTGAAGGCAATGTTCTAATCTGAAAGTATAATCAGCTCCCCAAGTTTATTGTTGACTCTTAGTCACCCTTGTTCCTAATATGAACACAGTGAAGTATAGCAGAGAATAATCAGTGCTGAAGACCATCCTATTTTTTTTAGTTTATTGTTTGTTGTTGATTTTTGTTTCGATTCTTGTAACTGTCAATGACTTGAACAACTATTCGTATTCGAGTTTCCCATGAATATATTTCTTCTTCACCCCACCAGCGGAGAGCCATGCGAACGGCTCCACAGAAGCTCAGGAACCGCACCAACGCTAACCAGGCTAACTTGAACCAGAGCAGCCCCAGAACCCGGGTTAACCGCTACATCGGCCGGCTGATTGAGGCCCGCCAAACCGAATCAGACACAGCAGACCTCAACTTCCTCACACTAATGTATAAGTGCTCTGAACGCGAGCAGAGGGTGAGGTGTTCAGACTTCTGTACATGATAAGTGAAATGTGAATTAAATCAGTAAATTATTAGCATGTAATGCTTTGTCACTCAGTCCTGTCTGGTTTTTGGCTTTAGTACCACCAGGTTCCTGATGAGTACTTTACCAGCGCAGTGGTCCTCTCTCTGATCCTAGCTGCCTTGTTTGGACTTGTCTATCTTCTCATCATACCACAGTAAGTATAAAAACGAAATTCTGCATCTTTACTTTGTAATACATTTTCTCTCCTTCTACATATACTTCGATCTCTCTTACTAACCCTTCCATTTCCCTCTCTTTGTTTTTTTCCCACTCAGGGGCACAGTGGTTCTTGTCCTCCTTGTCTTCTGCATCTGTTTCTTAGTAGCTTGTATCATGTACCTGCATATCACTAGAGTACAGGTAAATACAGATGTTCTCTTAGTCTTACCCACTTATTTGGGTAAAAGTCTTGATTTTTACACTTTTTATTTATGCTTCATCTCTATCATTATCTGATGTACTGAAAAACTTGTAAATGAAACATTTTTTTATTACAATACCTGTTTTGATATATTTGGTAAACACAAAGAATTTTTTTGTTTATCATATCTTTTTTTTGTCTGACAGTGTTTTCCAGGGTGCCTGACCATTCAGATTCGCACTGCTCTCTGTATTCTTATAGTGCTCTTAATCTATGCTGTGGCCCAGGCCTGTGTGGTAAGTAAGAAAAATGAGAGCAAAATCCTGCTCAAAGGACCCAGCTTATTTATCATCCAGCAAAAGATAGAAAGACAGAATGTCACTGTGCTTTTGCAGGGTAGGGGTAGCTATACCTACCCCCTTTTTTACATTTTTTATTGACTTACTAAATACAGACTGGTTCTGACAGTAGTTGGATATCCATATGAGATGTTTTCTCTACAGCTTACTGATTTTTAACAAATGAATACTCATTTTGAACTTATATGCCAGTAGAATCGTTTATGCCACCTGTTCTTTTGAAAATAAAACCTTTGTTGTAGCTTTAAAAGTGAAATGTTTCCAATTGCCCAATTATGAATTTTAGTTCCTTTTTTTCTTTCATTTTGTTCCACAAAGCTCCAAATCTTTTCAGTGGGTTACACTTAGTTGCATCATCTCACAGCTGATAATGTAATCTGGCAAAAAGAAGTTAGCATCATGATTTGGTATCTAAAAAGTATGTAGAAAGGCTGATTCTTTCTGAAGATTTGAGGAGATCTAGCACGCACTGAAATTTGCACAGAATTTGTGTGTTTCGCCATCTGTGGTACATATTATTATTAAAAGATTTGCATAATCCAGAAAATGAATACATACCATCAAGCAAAGAAAATGGCTCTATTTAAATTAAGGAAGGTATAGATTTATGCAATTATCCATGAAATCAAGAATTTATGATTTGTAAATCATAATTGTGACTTTGTGGAAATCTGGTTGCATTAAAACAGTTTGAACTATGAGTTGCATGTTGCTCTTCTACTGATGTTTCTTGTAAAAAGTATTGACACTGAATACTGTGAATGTAGGTCAGCAGACTTTCTTTGCAAACATCTTGCCATTTTTATGCACTTATGCCTTCCTGTTTGTCTTTGACAGGTGGGCTGTATGCCCTGGCTGTGGGGTAGTGCCAACACAAACAGTTCCATTGTCATTATTGATTTCGACAGCGGAGCCAACCACACCATGGCAGAGCTGCCCTGTGACGGTGCCCGATACGCCTTTCTGTCCTGTGTGGTGGGCACTCTCACTCTGGCGCTGTTCCTCCGCATCTCCTGGTTGCCAAAGATGGCGCTAATGCTTCTTCTCGGGGTGTTCTATGTCACTGTGTTTGAGCTCAGTGGCTTTCGCAAGACTACAGAGTAAGGTTCACAGCATGACATAACAACAAACACCTGAAACACAAACACAGGCACCATAGATTTTGGTTGTTTCCTGAAGATACATGTCAACATATAAATATTCTATCAGAGCTTAAAATAACTGATCCTGTTATGATGCATCATGCATCGTTGCTGCATTTGAGCTTCAGTGGCTTTGATTGGCTTTGAATGTTTAGCGGTAGTTTTGTGTTTGTTTGATCCAGAGGAGTTGGACGAGCATTTACAGTACATGTGCTGAGCTGTAAGTACATGGAGGAGTCAGTGCTTGTCTTCAGCCCACACTCTCTTTCATTTTCCACCCTTTGAAGCGACACACATGCTTATTAGTTCCAAATCAGAAGCCTGAAAGGACAATGTGGGCTGGATGATGGGGTGGCGTTAGCTCAGCACTGAAGGGCCTGGCCAATTTTATTGGCGCTCAGATCATAAATGCGCAAGAGATAATTTATTATACTGAATTTGTCAAAGATATTAAGATAAAGAATAGTTTGGAAAAACTCATTTTGTTGAGATACAGTTATGCATCGTGAGTAATAGAGAATTCTATGCTCTAAATAAACATGTTAACATCTTTAAAAGTAAGTTTTTGAAAGCTGTTTTGTTTTGAGGTTGCTCTTCAGAAGAGAAAGTGGGGGGGAAACTGACCTTAATTTCATATTTTTCAGAAGTAAAACTTGACTCATAATCTCTCTCAACGCTGTGGGGGGTCCAGTCAACCCTTGTGTGTAGTTTTCTGTGTGGTCTGGTCCATTGCTGACTTATGTGTTGGTCTCATCCTCAGTGGGGGGTCCTTCCACATCCGGGGCTTTGAGCCCATCCTGTCTCTGCTGCTCTTTGTGAGTGCCCTGGCCCTCCACTCCAGGCAACTTGACCTCAAACTGCGCTTGGACTTCCTTTGGGCTGTGCAGGTCAGGAAGTGTACTGATGTGTCTCTGTGTGTGTGTGTCTGCATGTGTGTTTGTGGAAGACTGCAAATTCTTAGAGGCTTAAATCTTACAATATTAACATGAACTTTTACAAAAGCACCAAAATGCTGCCATTTCAGATGTGTTATACTGGGTTATGTGGGGAAGATGTATTATTATTGGCAGCCAGCAGTCTGTTCTTTGGCAAAAACAAGGGTAAGAAGTTTGGTTTGGCCTTGCTTCACTTGGAACTGAGTGTGTCACATAGATAGAAGTGGATAGAAGTGCTGAAGCTAAATATTTAGGCATTAGACAGTTTAACCAGGAGCATTAGTCATAGAACACACTATTCATCCAAATACGAAACTTAATGCAATCCATGGTAAGATGCTCCGAAGGGTTTTTACTGACCCCATGTGGTGAAAATGTAAAACCATCTCTGGCTCTTCTAAGTGTTTCTGGATATTTTGTGTGCCTTCAGGCCGAGGAGGAAAGAGATGGAATGGAGAAAGTAAAGCTGGACAACAGGAGGATCCTCTTCAATCTTCTGCCTGCACACGTGGCTCAGCACTTCTTAATGTCAAACCCCAGAAACATGGTGAGCCACGCTAATAAACAGGCAGACAGGCAGACAGACAAGCAGGTAGATAAAAGGGCAGAAAACAAAACAACACATGGGGGGGGTTAAAGGACATACTTGATACTGTATTCTGTCTTTCCTTCAGGATCTGTACTATCAGTCCTATGCACAAGTTGGTGTCCTGTTTGCCTCGATTCCAAACTTTAATGATTTCTACATCGAGCTGGATGGTAACAACATGGGAGTAGAGTGCCTGAGACTGCTAAATGAGATCATTGCTGACTTTGATGAGGTGTGATTGTCATCATCACATCTTAATTTACATCAGGTAGTTTGATTTGTCGTAATGAATGCATGAACTCCATGTGTGTCTTGCAGCTCATGGATAAGGAGTGCTACAAGGACATTGAGAAAATCAAAACTATCGGCAGCACATACATGGCAGCTGTGGGACTTGTCCCCACCATTGGAACCAAGGTTAGCAATCCTTTGTTTTTTATTTGAGTTTTTTTCAGTTTTGTGTATTTATGAGGCGCATCACTGATGGATAGCTCTTGGTGTGAAGAACAACCTTTTTTGATTTATATCTCACCTTCAGGCCAAAAAATCCATTTATGACCATCTGAGCACAATAGCAGACTACGCCATCGAAATGTTTGACGTATTAGATGAAATCAACTACCAGTCGTACAATGAGTTTGTCTTGAGAGTGGGTGAGTCTAACCCTTTGGTTTTAACGCAAAGGTAAATGAAATGTGCCAATTGGGAAATACCAGTTGAATGTTTTTGTGTATACAGGCATCAATGTGGGTCCGGTGGTTGCAGGGGTGATCGGAGCACGGAGACCTCAGTACGATATCTGGGGTAACACGGTAAACGTGGCAAGTCGGATGGACAGCACTGGAGTGCCAGGAAAAATACAGGTGTGTTACAGATAACAGCTGGTTACCAGTGTAAGTCCAGTTCTATGAAAACTATCTCAATATGGGAAGCATCCCGTGGTATGAGCCCATCACAAAAGTTGCACCAAGTCTGTCAAACACAGATTTGTCCTGAGGACCCCTGTGTTAATTCGCTAGCTTCTCGCCATAAATGATGTATTCTGGCTGACTTTCCTTTGATAAGCCCAATGTTACAGTACCAACATACAGTATGGCCTAACTTTTGTTTCCCAAATGATTAGTGCTGTGGCATTTCTCAGACATGTATCATTAAGAATTTGGTGCAGTCAGTGTTTCCGGGCTCCCAAAACAATGGTTGCACGTGAGCGAGACACCCTAATGATAAAAAAACTAACCAAAATACACTCCAACTTGTCTCTGTAAGGACATGGCCTTAATTCATATCACACTGACTCTGAATGGGGTCAAAGGGACCCCTGTGCACTTTGGGGGACCTCAGGTTGGAAACCATTCCAGCGCACTCGGCCACAGATGTACGTACTAGCACATCCACCCCCGACTAAAATGTGAATATTTTATCAGATGACCCAGAGTCAGGATACTTTAGAAGCTCAAGTGATTGTCATGGAGAAAAAAGCAAGAATGTCAAGCATGGAGCAGCAGGCACTTATAAAAGGGATGGGAGCCCCCTTACCCCCTTCTGTGTTTGGTTACGTCAGAGGGAGCTTTACATAGTGAGAGACCAGGCAAGGTTGGACAGAGAACCCAATTATATTACAAGGATGGCTGTGTTTACAGATGTTTGATGGATTAAAACATTCACATCATTAACATCAAAGTCTTTACAGTTGTATGTGTAGGAAATACACCTTGACATCTGCATATCCCCTCATCTATCATGCAGGTGACTGAGGAGGTTTATCGGCTACTGAATACAAACTATGACTTGGTCTGCCGTGGCAAGGTCAGTGTCAAAGGTAAAGGTGAGATGCTGACTTACTTCCTGGAAGGGAAGGTGCAGGGCATCGGCACTGTAACCACGTCATCGGTGATGCGCTCTGTGAGCCTGGCACGTCGAATCCACTCTTGTGGCAAGACAAGCGTCCCGACCAACCTGGGCAGCGTCTCCTCCGCTGCCAGCCTGACTGCTCATGCAAGCATGGGTAGCAACCTTCAGATGAATGCTGTCAACAGCAGCCACAGCCAAGCTACATGCCTGCCCTCACCCTGCGTGCCTGCGGTGGGTGAAGAGGAAGAGATGGTGGAGGTGACAGAGATTCAAATTGAAGCTGTGGCAGCTGTTGCAGAGGTAGCGGTGTAGGAAGAAGGATAAGACTATTTGAAAGGCAGCAGCACAGCCATGGTTGGAGGCCTGGGGGGAGTAAGTGCTGTCCAGGCATTCCCTCTAAATCCTGAGCTACAAGCACAACCGAAGATGTGCTCATTCAGCATGGGAACTTCCTCCAACATGAAATGTTGACAATCAGATTTGCTTTTAGAGATTTTTAACTGTGTGCCACTCTTTGGATTATAGAAGTGGAAAGAAGAAAGAGGCGCTTCGAATCTCAAATACTTTTTTTTTTGGAACATCTCTATAACAGATGATTAGATTTGCTCTGTTTTGGGGTTACGTAAGATCCAGGTATAATGTGCGTCTTTGTTTTTTATGAACTGCATATTCCATGTACAAGGAATATTTACACTAATACCCAGAAAAAGACTGATAACGCTATCGCTTTTGCACTGTCTTTCTGATTATGCCAAGGATATACTGCATTATTTACTGTGTAAAATGGTGTTGTTTCTTTTTGGTTAATGTCAGCATGCATGTGTGTACTTGTGAGAGTGTGCGTGTGCATGTGTGGTCAGTTCTGAATTGTAACAGCACAAAATCCTTTTTATACCCAGCGCTCATTGGAAGAAAAAAAGGCTTTTTATTTATGGTTAATATAGTGCATGACTTTTTAACCGTTAACAGCCATAGTAATGACACTCTTAAAAAGAAAACCAAAGTACTGAAATTTCCATGGATCTTGCGTTTCACTACTTGCATTTCCTCCCCTAACGAGGGAAAGATGTTGCAACATACCGTCACAATCATCATTTTTAACCTTGACAAGACTAAAGATTTCCATATATCCTGATGTCCTGTCATTACCTTGATAGACATGGTTTAATGTGAAATGAATACACACAGATAGTGGCTGCTTTAATAGTGAGAAGGCAATAAAGGTCAATGGGAGCAGACAAAGGTAGAGCGATTATGTGAAATTTAACATGTACTTTTGGTGGTTTATACCAAAAGTGGACAAATCAGAAAAGAACACCACAGTGGGCCAATACATTCCTACATTTGATACAGCCATGTGCAACAATGACATTCACCCAAAAAGAAGAGAGCACAGTCATGACAATAAGCACATCACTTCCACAAATGCATGACCTTTAAGTGTAAAATACGTGTAAAAATCTTTCTAAAGTCTGCAGATACTTTGGTGCAGTGTCTGGCTGCTGGTGTCTTTCAGCCAGATTCATTACTCTTCAACTGCTTTTCATTATATTAAAGCTGCAGTTTGGGTTGTTTTTTTTTTTTTCTAAAGGGGGGTGGGGCTTGGGCCTATTTTTCAGATGCCGTCAGAAATATGAGGCACCTCAGATATTTTAATAGCCTGTATATTTACAAGTGCATAGACATTTCACTTGTTCTGCAAAACTGTAAATATGTCATGTTTCAAGTTTCTGCCTTACTCTATAAGCTTACAGTGACTGCAACCTGCCTTTTTAGATTTATTCACTTTCATATGCAGATCATACTTTCCGTGTAAATAGCCAAAAGCTGGAAACTATGTCGTATCTTGTACAGTGTAAAGTTGGGTTAATGAATATTTTGTAATAAAGACAATATTGGTGTATAAAATATTAACATATGCCTTTTAATGTCAACAAATGAGATTTTATATTGCACATGACTTATAAAACTAGTATAACTTTCTGGATGGGGTATGTGGATATGTTTTCAGTGTCACAAAATAAAGTTGCCCCCCTGACACACAATATTTATACCCCATTTATTCTTGTTACTTCCTCTCTCTATTTCATTTATTTTTCATACCTTAGTTAAAAGCTCTTGAAATAACTGTCTCTACTTTGCACAGCAGAATATATGGATTAACCATTTTTCTTACGTCAGCCAGCATAACTCCGCAGCCCACAGTCTGATGAATGTCACTATGTCCCACATACTCAGCATGGGTCAAAACTGTTTTCCCAGCACCGAGGTAGACTTTGTCCAGCGTCCACACAGTGTAACAGTTAAGTCAACAAACACCTGTCTTGTGCAACTTGTCTTTCCAAATAGTCCAGAACTGGAACTTTTATTGCTTTACAATGAAGTACAACTATTTCTGATCAGTCATTAATGACTTCCAGACCATTGTAAAATTGTGTGTGTCTTGTCGGATTTCTAACTTCTACTGAGAGGAGTGAAAACATTCAGTTGTTCTCAATGTGGTTGTGAAATTTCCTGACCTCCAGCTAACGCTGACATCAAGCAATGAGAGAAACCAAAGTAAGTGAGGGTTAACAAATATCACTCAACGTCACTGGGGCTAAAAGGGTCAAGATGGGTAAATTGGGTCAAAGCGTTCAGAGGATTTTTATATTTCTATCGGCATTGACGTCAAGTAAACAAACTAAAGATACTTCAAGAATCAGATCAGTGTCAAATAATTTTTTTTGTTATGTTATATAGAGAGATGTGATTCAACATTTTGTGGGTCTTCAGAGTTTTGCTTCATTGAGCTCATTGATAGCTGTGAGAAAATAAGCTTTCTTCCATCCCCACAACAAAAGAATTTTACAACAGAATGAGGATTCTAACCACACTTCAAAACATGGACTTCTTTAACTTTGCATATCCCTGTGGATCCTGCTTTTTCCCTTCTTTTTACCTCTACAACATGTTGAATTTAAAAAAAAATTATATATATATATATATAATAAACCTTTTGAAACCTTCAGATTATTTTATTTTCTTTACTTTTCTTGGAGTTATATGCCAGACTGTCACTGCTGTGCAAGAAGTTTGTCGTCAAGTGTTCACACCTGACTGCAATAATCAGTTATCACTTTGAAACCCTCACATTAGATATCTCAGGATTTTACATCAGGAAACCCATGCCATTCTGCTAAATGGATTTTCAGCAGCAAAAAGTCTGACAGAAAGACAAAAATAATCTAATTTACCAAGATATATTGCACCATATATTCATTCAGTTCTGTATTCCCATATAACATGAATGCTAATGATAAAAAAAAGAGACCGCCTCTGGAGCCTATCCAAGAAGAGGATGAGGGAAAAACAGAAGAAAGAGAAGAAGAGGAGGATGCATTTCAAGTGGGTGTAGAGACAGAGGAGGCCCTGGCAAAAGATGATGGTGAGGAAGATGTTCCACTGAGCGTTTTGAGACCGAGGAAGCGCTCTTGCTCTTTCAGTAAAAACAGATTCACTCAAAATCAATCTGACGGCAAAGAAATCAAAAAATTTAATGGGTCAGATTTGCGCACTTACGCCATAAACCAAAGCGATGAAGCTCCACAAATGGCAGAACTGAGAAAGAAGAGGATGTCTAAAAACCGCTATCTGGCATTAAAGGTAAGAATATCCTTCTGTCCCCTTTCAAGTGATTAAGAAACCATGGGCAGGCGGCAAGGTTCTCACTGGAGAGAGGTGTATTTCCTTTTGCAGAATTGCATTTCATGGAATTTGTACATGGAAAAGGCATGATCTGTTTCAGGGCTGCAGAATTAGTTGGTGTAAATGGACGCCAGATGGATCAGCAGAGAAAAAGAGAAATAAAAGCAAGAACAGAATGTTGGAGATGGTTGGTGTTCATCTTTATGTACAGTTGGATGAAAGTGGGGTACTTGTTTTTCTAAACTTCATTCAAATATTTCCAGGAGCCCTTTCCTCAGTGGCTAGTGGACCTGATGATCAACATTGAAGAGGCAACAACTTATCAACTGGTGGTTGAGTAACGTTTTATCACTGAACGCTTTACAAAGTGGATAAACATGTGGGATGCAGTGTCATTGAGGGAAGGCCCTAGTAGAACACAAAGTCCACAGCTAAGGTTATTTCTCAAGAAACCAGCTTGTTTCTGTCTTGATGTCAACATTTGCGTTGTTGCTGGCTTTGTATAAAAAGCTAATAGCTAAATGTTTATGTATATAATTTGGGATTTTTTTTTCTTTATTTTGTTTCGTCCCCGCTAACCTTCGGAGCACTCTGAGTTTCACGCTTTATCCACAGCAGATGTGGAACTACTCTTGCTAGTTTTGGCCTGAACCTACTTGAACTCTTTCTAAGCTGAAGATATTTCATTTGCTACATCAACAGACTTAACAACTTTAATTGTTTTTAATTTGCAAACGGTGATCAAATAAGTGAATGTTGGAGCACTTTTTACTGTTTAAGCCCTTTTTATTTTTTTAAAGGAATGATCCTGTTTTCATTTTTCATCATTACATAAAGGAAAAACTGTGGGGTAAAATAATAAAAAACAAGTTCACTTTAGAATTGTCTGATGACCCAAAGTTATATTAACAAATGGAGGAAATTTTAAAACCTCAGAGGAGATGACATCTCCAAGAGTAAAGTGTGTAATTGTTCTTTGCTTACAAGAACACAGAATTACTTCAAACTCCCTACTTCAATTGATATCAATGTTTGGTGTTTACCCTCAAAAACACTGAACAATTTATTGAATTGCAGCACTGCAAAAAAGAGAACTTCTCTCCGATGAGAACCTTGCAGCCTGCCCACAATTTGTTAATCACTTGAAAGGCAAGACAAAAGGATGTGGAAAGGGAAGCTATTGGTAAGCTGATAAGATCAAATGTGCTTGAGGGTTCGGGTGCATTCCAACATAAACTCTACATTGTGTGTGAAACATAATATGTTTTTGTTCAATCCATATGGAACGTTTTGGACTTTGAGGTTCTGACCATAATCCAGTATGTAGAAATATTTGGAAGTAAGCAGTTAATGCACAGAAAATGCTTTTAAACTGATAGGTCAACATTTTGGTGCAACAGGGATCATATCAGATACATAAAGGGTTACATGCGTGATGCAATATTAAATAAATAAATGGCGTCTTGTCTTATGATTGACATCTTTTGAATTAGTGTGTTGCTCTGGAAATGGGCACGTGTTTTCAGAGTGGAAATTTTACATAAATCTGGGGTCATATAGAGTACACAGGATGAGATCCCTAGTGCTGGGTTGTATATCACAAATCTGGCATTTCACATACATAGTTATGACAAATACTACACCAAGGAAGCAGCCAATTACTGCTGCCTTTCTTTAGACAAACATGTTGTGATTCTAGAAGAAAAAATCCATAATGTTGGGGTTATGCAACTAAAAGGGGACCGATCCTGTTTTTCTGTCTGCCTGATAAGAGGAACAAATAGGATTTTAGTTTCAAAACAGCTTTAGAGCACAATTTGTCAGCAGTACTTTACAAGATAAATGTCTAACAGCCAGAGAGAAGTTGTCCCACTGACCAGTCATTATCTCATAACCTATAACTCTACATTCTTATTGTAGATGTTATTCATCTTTGATTACTATTTAGAGGCTTTTTCAAACAAATTATGCAATTTTCAAAACATCAAATTTAAAAAATGAGAATGAGATTTTTTTTTTCTCATCTGAAACCAAGGTTGTTTTTATACACAACTGCTTTATGTTCTAATGTCAATATTGACTGCGGACCTTGTGATCCTGGATCTGCGCACGTCAAGAGGGGTCACCCACAGTTTACATTACCTTTTGTCAAAAATATTTTATATTTGTGGTGAGCGTGTCAAACATTAACCCCCCTGGAGGCTAGATCCCCATACAAATACAGCTGGTTCGCAGAAATATCTTTAGAAGAAAAGCTACAGTCTTATAGAGCAGTTTCAAGTGGCAATTTCCAAAAAGGCAAAGAATTTTATCAGAAGAATGGAGACGGTTGGATTGTATCAGAGGCTGATGTCTGTAGCGGTTGTGTGTCTGGCTGTCTCTGCCGTGGTGAGATCATCCCCAGTGGTGGGGCCCGAGCCCATCCGCTGTGCCCCCTGTACGCAACAAAGGTTGAGTGAGTGTCCCGCGATCCCGGCTGACTGTAAGCAGGTGCTGAGAGAGCCCGGCTGTGGCTGCTGTATGGCCTGTGCTCTGGAGAAAGGGGCTTCCTGCGGGGTTCACACTGCCCACTGCGGGGAGGGTCTCCGCTGCACTCCGAGGCCCGGTGAGGCCAGACCACTCCATGCTCTGACCAGGGGACAGGGCGTCTGCGTTGAAGATGAGGGCCAAGGTAGACTCCCTGCTTCTTTCATGTGTTGTATCATTTACTAATTTTCAGCCTCATACAGTAATATCATTGCTCAAGTTCAACAGCGACATCAAAAGCATTAAAAAAAATCTCTGCAGAAGAAGCTGATGGAATCCATGACCATGGATCACTACACCACCTCTTGGGGCTGAACTTCCCATTCGATCTCCAGGACACTGCAGAGGGCCAAGAGAGTATCAAAGCCAAGGTCAACGCCATCCGCAGCAAACTGGTACAGCAGGTGAGAATCTTGAAAAGAATTATTCATCATTATTCAGTAAGAAAGGAGATTCGATTTTGTGAATATGTTACTGTAGAGGCATACCAAAATTGTGATTTTTGTAGTGTTACGTATTTGTAACCTTTACTCCTTTTTTTTTTTTTAAAGGGTCCCTGCCACATCGAGCTGCACGCAGCTCTGGACATGATAGCCAGCTCTCAGCAGAAACTGGGAGATAAGTTTACAACCTTCTACCTCCCCAACTGTGATAAGCACGGCTTCTACAAGGCAAAGCAGGTGAGAATTTCTCAAGTTTCCAGTGATTGAATCTCATCCCACCTTCAAAGTCGAGGTTTTTATTTAGTCGAGTGGGTGACTTGTCTGAGAGGATTGCCTTTGTGTGTTTTTCAGTGTGAGTCATCTCTGGTTGGACCACCTGCTCGCTGCTGGTGTGTTTCTTCTTGGAATGGCAAGAAGCTTCCAGGATCGAGTGACCTCAACGGGGATGCAGATTGCCATCAAGAAGTCACTCACTAACGGAGAACTCCCTCATAAACACACAAAGTAACTCAACTTTTGGAAATTGAGCTTAAGATGTAAAATCTTATGAGGAACTGTTCTATATTATTTACATTTACATGATGTATGTATAACAGTTTATTTATTCTATACTTGTATAGTTTACTTGCATTATCCATTTGCCATTTTTGGAGTTTTTTTTTATGATTGCCTATTTTTTCAGTTGTAAATAAGGCAAGACTGTATACATTTTTATTTCTAGCTAAATAACTCCACTGCTCAAAACCACAGGTCTGCAACTCTGCCAAACCCATTTCAGAGCATTTAGGATGTTTTTTTTCCCCCCCCTTTTTAAATTCATTCAAAACCACAGCTGTGCATGGCATGAACCAACACAGCCGTTCATTCATTCAACCTGTTGACATTGTCTGAATGTATCTCCATTTCCTCAATGGGCATTGGGGGAAATACTTAAAATGCCACAAGTTTGTGCATGGTGGCTGAGCATAAACATGTCGGGGCTTAGCCAAGCTGCTGCAAGGTTTGGGATGGATTGCTCAGTATCTGTCTACCTCTGCTAGTCTCTGCAGGTCCACTGGTTCAGCAGAGGTCTATGACTTCTTTTTCACATTGTATGTTTCTTTTTAATAATCTATTCTAGGATTTATTCCTGTATTTATTAATTTATGTATTTGAAGTCCTTTGCACGGATATGTTCAGTGAATGTTTGCAAGTAAGTTATGTACATAATTTATGTGGGTATGTATGATTAAAATGTTTTCTCATCATGGACTCATACTTTCATGTGTAATTTCTTTATCAAGAGAAAAAAGAACACCTAGATATGAATACATATTTTTCTGCCTTCATTAAGTAAAAAATAGACCTCTGAGGGTTGCATTGTTTATACAAAAATATTTCAATTGAGACAAGTGCTACAATAGAAATCAAAGATTATGACAGAGGCCTTTAACTCAAGTATTCAGCTTATGCAAAGTCACAAAACGGTAACAGTCACAGTACAGAGTAAAATAAATGTCCAACTCTCTGTGGCTTGAGATCCGGCATTAAAAAAACAAAACTAAATGCATGGTAGTGTTTGAACTCCACAGTCACATCCAATGTCCTGTGGAGCAGGAAGCAACTGCAAACAATGCAATTCATGGGAACTCATGGTAAGACACTGCATGTTTATACTGAAGGACATATTCATACAGGCATATATTTCATGGTCACAGTGACCACAAACAGTCTTCATAACAAATCACAAGCATACAATGAATGATTACATATCACAAACATGTACACTTATGTAATGCCAGTTGTTTGTGCGTAAATGAGGAGCATACTGATCACTGTTTGTGATGTGTCAGTTAAAGTCCTCTGCAATTAACTAAAGTTGTCCAGATGGAGTAAGGAATGAAACAGCTTATGAGGAATCCATCCATTGCAAAGTTTTTCCTTCTGGTTACTCTTAACTCTGTTTCCCTTGCTCCGATTCAGAAAGAAAAGGTCCCACTGGCAACAGGTAGAAATAGCAAACATCCATATATCGGTAGAGCCATCTCTTGACCTCTTTTCCAATATCCTCAGTGTCTCCATTTGTTTACAATTCTTCTTGCTCACTCCCAAACTCCCTCTCTCTCTCACCCCGGCTTCGCTCCTATTGGCTCTCAGAGTTGTAGTACAGGGCGTCTCCTCGCTCCTTTCCATCAAACCCTGGCAAAGCCTGCCCATATTTGTCCACACACCAACAGAAGCCTCGCTTTCTGCCTTTGGACGGGCGACACTGTAAGCGAAAGAAGAGAAAAAACACTGAGGGGGAGTCTGATGCCAAAGGTGGTGCGGCCAACTGTGAAAACGGGGGG